>CAUYSK010064422.1:0-42157 GCA_963575035.1 Avahi laniger | reverse complement strand
GCAATGTGCACCACCCAAATGATGGACATATTTGAAACTCGGACTTAGGGAGGGAGGTGGGGGCAAGGGCAACATATGTAACAGAAACATCTGTACCCCCATAATATGCTGAAATAAATTTAAAAAATTTAAAAAAAAAATACAAAACAATGAAACAGAACAACCACCACCACAGGAAAAAAAAAAAACCCTAAGAGGTGCAGGCAGTTATTGATTCCTATTATGACCTCATTCAACATTCTGGTTCGACAAATGCATAGAAAAACCAGATGTGACATAATGACAGTATGTATACGTTTGATCAGGGAGGAATCCCAATTTTCACAATAATTTAGATATAGTATTCTTAATGAGGCAAATAAAGTAGACCTAATAACTTGCATAGAATATTAATTCTGAAAAATACATGTGTTTCTTGATTGTTTGCTCTGCTTTGCTTTGTCTTTAATTTGCTTCCTCAAATCCAATTAACAGAGACAAGAAAAGACAGCTTGATTGCATGTAGTTGTGACACAGTATGCCTTCACTCTCTAGCCTGAGAGCTGTGTTTTCACTGCAGTACTGCACCACAGTTTTGGTCACAGGGATCTTCCCTGTTGCAACATTACAACAGTCATCAGATTATTCTATAGTACTGATGACATCATATTGCTAAGACCTGAAAAGCAAGTAGGGTACCTATGGGGCAGAGGATAACTCTCACAAAAAATAAAATATGCCATCTTGGTTAAATTCTGTTGCATGCTCAGTAATCTAGACTAGGATATATTGAGATGTTGCCTCCAAAATTAAAGACTAACATATATTTATATAGTTCACAGCTAAAAAGTGGCATTACACTTGGTGGACCCTTGGATTTTTGGAGGCAATATATATCACAATTGACAGTGTTTCACTGACTCTATGCCTTAGTGACACCTTCAATAAGATCTAGAGCAAGAAAAGGTCTCTACCATGTCCAGACTGCAATTTAAACAGCTTGACCATTTGTTTCTTATGATCTAGAAGATCCTATAAAGTTAAAAATATCTCTGGAAATTGAAAATAATCTGTGGCACATGTCCTTAGGAGAATTAAAGAAGATGCCTCAAAGGTTTTGGAGTAAAACTCAATTATCTTGAGAAAGTATTTGGCAAAGGAAAAGAATCTAAGCTCTGTAAAATAATTTAAAGAGGTGTATTCTGAGCCAAATATGCATGACCATGGCTCAGAGAGTCACCCCCAAGAAGTCTTGAGCAAGTGGTCTTGCCATGGTTGGATTACAGTTTGGTTTTATACATTTCAGGGAGACAGGAATTACATGTAAAATCATAAATCAATACATGAAAGGCATACATTGGTTTGCCCTGAAAAGGCAGGACATCTTGAAGCGGGGCATTACAGGTTATAGGTGGATAGGTGGATTTAAAGATTCTTTGACTTGTAATTGGTTAAAGAAATGAAGCCTTGTCTAAAGTCTTGTAATGTTTTAAGATAAGGAAGTTTGTTAATCAGAGACAGGCACCAAACATATACCAGACATATACCCATATTTAAGTGGTCTGTTAAATAAATTGATGACCTGAAGTTGTGATTTAAGCTTTGTCTTATATAGCCTTAGGATTATTAATGAGTTAAAAAGGATATCTCCAAGAAGGGCAAGGGCATGATGAAGCATGTGTGATCTCCCTTCTCATGGCCAGCAACTCAGCTTTAGTGTATTTCTGGGGTCCCATTGGCCAAGAGGGCATCTGTTCAGTCAGCTGGGGGAGCTTAAGATTTTTAGTTCATATATTCATACTTCTTTAGAAATAAATAGATTTGTATTTGTACCTGGAGACTAATTTCCTAATGATAGCATACCAAATGGCTATGTTGAACTGGCTGTCATAAACTGGGTAGTGCTTGGTCTACATAGCCATGAATATGGGAATACCTAAGTATACTTTGTCACTAAGTACAGTTATATAGAGTGTTGGCGGCTGTGCTAGTCCTTAAATCATGCCTTGATTTAAGAACAAATGTATACATTTCCACCATGCTTCCTGGTACTCTACTTATAGACTCACAGTTTGTGGGTCCCTATTATTATTTATCCGAGAAAGAAAAAGAATCAGATTCACAGATGACTCTGCATAATGTCTTAGCATACATAAGAATCATGATGTCCTAGCATAAATCAAATGTAGACTTGCACATTATCAGGAAAGACAGCACCAGCTAGGGGCCCCTGAAAGAGAGTGAATTAGGAATATCCTTCTAGCATAAAAATCTTAAACAATACTTCTCTTTGTCAACTGATCCTAAAGGAATATGTGACAAAAGATTAAGATACATATAATTTTGGGGCAGTGGCTGATGACTAATTAAATGATAAGGGTCTTGGAAGGTCAATGACAAAAATGTTTAGAAATTAAGTAGGTGGGGGTACCTCTCACGATAGACCCAAATGTGATAATTTTTGAATTCCATGTAAATTTTCTTCAAAGGGTAACCATTGTGAGGATTTGGGGTTTTTTTAGTATGTTTTTAATAATCAGGTAGAAAAAATGATTCATTTGGTAAATTTTAGTCATTCTTCTTCCCTAATCACCGCAGTGATTTAACAAAGGACTCTTGAACTAAGTACTTTAGTTAAAATGGAGGATAAATTTTAGATCAATATAATGTGTCTGACTATTACCTCTGCTAATGAGGATCTGGTTTGCCAGAAGCAAATATCAACAATAAAAATCCTCCATGCCCACAACCAGCCTTTGCTATGCAACAATTAACTACAAATCTCAATGGCTCACAACAATACCATTTATTTCTTACTCATTCATCTTCAGGTTGGCAGAGGTTCAGCTGTTTAGGCTGATTCAGCTTTGGTCTTGTTTCAAAGGTATATTTGCTCCATCTCTCATCCTTCTTGGACCAGTGGTTAACCAAGGTACATTATTCTTATGGTGTAAGATAAAAGCACAGAAGGCCAAGCTAAACTTTGCAGGCGTCTTTTATTGCATGCTCACATTATGACTGCTGATATATCATTGTCCAAAGAAAGCAGCATGGCCAAAATCAAAGTCACAAGGTAGGGAAGTATAACCCTCCCTCCCAAAGGCAATGGCCAGGATGTGAGATACATATTACTAGAGAGGAGGGAAGAATTAGAATTAATAATTACATCCTTCACAGGTATCAGACCTTGGTAAAGAAGCCACCTGCATATGGTCACTTGAATTATATTTAACCCCTTTCTTCTTAGAAAGGAAAGTGATTCGGACTAGTTGGAATATTACTTCTTCTGGATTTGTATTTGGTTCTTCTGTCATTCAGGTTTCTACTGACACCATTTGTGGACATGTCAGATTTTTATGCATTGTCTTATTTGTATAGTGAGTGGTACATCTGGCTGCATAACCAAAAAAATGTTCAAACAAGGTTTAAATAAAGAAGGTGTTACTGGTATCATGCAACAGGAAATTAAAAGGTGGGCACTCTAATTCTGATACGGTCTCTCCACAATTCCCCTAGGAACCCAATACTCTCTATATTTCAACTCTGTTACCTTACCACAATAGCTTTTATTCTCATGTCTGTATGATGCTTAAAGCAAAACATCAGAAATAAAGTAGGGATAAAGAGTGGGGGAGTGAAGGGGAAAGAGTCTCTCCTAGCAAGAATTTGTCTTTAAAAAAAAGGAAAGAGAGAAAGAAAAAAAATGTATATGTTCCTCAAGGCCTCTGCCAAGATATCAATGGTTATAAATTTCCCACAGGATTGCATCCAGACTCAAGATTTCTAGAGAGCAAAAGTACATAGACAGCTTGCACTAGCTCCCCGTGATGGTGTGCATGCCTTCCTGCTATGCTTTAATGTTTTTCCCCTCCAAAACTCATGCTGAAATTCAATTGCCATTGTGATGGTACAGAAGTCTCCTGTTACCCAGTGGGAATACATTTCAAAACCCCCAGTACGTGCTTGAAACTATAGATAGTATCAAACCCTATATATACTATGTTTTTCATTACATATACATAGTTATAATAAAGTCTAATTTATAAATTAGGCACAGTGAGCTATTAATACCAATAACTAATAATAAAAAGAGTAATTAAAATAACACATTATAATAAAAGTTATGTAAATATGATCTCTCCCTTTCTGTCTCTCTCCATGACTGGTTATGAAACATTTACCTGTACACCATTTGAGAAGACGGTTATGATTGAAGGATTGGAACAGCCCATCAAGACTACTTTTTATGGAATTCCATACCAGATTTCTTCTTGCCAGTTAACTCATTTCATTGTTTGAGAAATAAAGCACTTGTCTCCATGGAATTCACTAATGTTATCAACTACATACATCCAGGAGAAAATGGCTTTATTAAATGGTGGAAACACTTTTTGGAGGCTTGTTATGGAATTAGACATAACGCCCATATATCCACTTTCTTACTGGATATATGAGTCTATATGTATGGGTCTGGAAATCAAAGACTAGAAGTAGAAAAGTCTCTTTACAAACTACAGATGGTTCTCAACTTTTGATGGTTCAACTCATGATTTTCAACTTTAAGATTTTTTATTTTACAATGGAGTGAAAATGATACATATTCAGTATGCTCCTCAATTTATGATATGGTTGAAAATATCATAAATCAAAAGTTTCCATGAGGAAAACACAAAAATGATTCTTTTGAATTGGAAACAGAGATTGCCAACTAGTTATTTCAGTATTATTCTTCTCTTAGACTAAAATACAAACATGTTATAATATTATTTATAATAGGAGATGATTAGTCCTAACCATCAAGAGGAAAATTAGTTGCTACACAAATGAAACAGAGAGAAACTAGGGTGAATTCGAAGTGATCTCTTAGGGATCTTCCTACGTCCTTTGTTAATAGAATACAATTACTTTAATATATTGACAGGACTACCTGAGAGACAAAATGTATACTTCTCAATTGAAATGGGTTTTATGATTAAAAACAATGAATATCCAAACACACTTATATAGTATGCACCTCATACTCACACATCACGTTTACAGGATATGGATTCCAGTTAATGATTCAAGATGCCACCAAGCATGAAGCAGATGGTGAGAACATCCTCTTAGAGCCACCACAATTACTCCATGAGGGGCATATTCAGGTGGTATATCTGTTCAATGTGAAGATCTTACGCTGGTGTCAAGAACCACAGAACAAGGGCTTTCATTCTCTTGTATTTACAGACGCATCACTCACATAGTAGACATAATTAGCTTACAGAGTTGCAAAAACTGCTTTTGGCAAGATGCAGCATCTGATTCCAACATCTGGTTTCTGGGTTCACTTCCTTTGCTAAAACATCAGTCATACACTGCACAATAAGCAGTTCCATAGTAATGACTGGGCACACACAGATGCAGTCACACTGAAACTAACTAGTGACTATGTTGTGGACAGGGGCTATACTATAGCACAGGGCCTAGCAGGGACCAAGCATAACAGGTGTGACTATGACCATTAGTTAAAGCACCCAGAGTAGAGACAACAGAACATGAAGTAGGAAATGGAGGAAAATGATAAAAATGTCAGCTATGGCTCCGCAGTCAAGTACGAAAACAACACATCCACATGTCCTTCCTTTCTGAATTGTATGTGTGTGTCTTTCCATTTTCTTTCCCTCATGTTTTCCACTATTTAGGCAAGGTGTTCATGAATTTAATCCATTAATTGCCTATCTAGCAGGATCAGAACATATTAAAAGTGAAATGGACATTATCCAAAAATCCCGATGAAGTAAGATGAATTACCTGCTGACATTGTCTTCCTTTGAAAGATAGGAGTTTGTTTAGGCGTGTAGGAGAAATAATTACGTAATCTTTGGTGAGAGGTCTTTTTTTGTGGGTGTGTTTAGTTTTTTGGGTTGGATTGGTTTGTTGTGATTGTTATGGTGTTTCTCTCTCTTCCCCCCCACCCCACCTTTCTCCCTTCCTTCCTTCTCTCTTTCCTTCTCTTTATCTTTCTCTCTTTCTTTCTTGTTCCTTTTTCTTCTTTTCTTTAAAATCAAAAAATGTCTTTGGGATTGAGCAACCAGAATAATAGATGTGGTGAGCATTTACCAACTTTTGACCATTTCACAATGAAACATAACTCTGTCTTTAGGGAAATGTCCCACTTTGGGTCATAACAGACAGGCATGGTGCCTTGCTTCCCCAATCATGACAATTAGAGTATGGACTCTTGACCCATTATTAGCCAAGATGGTTCCACCTAAGGCCTTGAATATAGATGTAGAAATACACTGAGTCATTACCCAAAACTGTGGTCAGATTGAGAGACAAAAATAACACAAAAGAGATGGCAAAATTGTGATAAATATGAAAATAAATCTTAGTAAGAAAACCCCAAAAGTTTAATGATATGTGCAGGAGTTTAATAAGGAGATGAGGAATGTGAGGAAGAGCCTGTAGTTGCCAGGGAGGGAAAATACTTGTTGCTAGTAGATCTTTTCATATACATAAAAAACTCTTCCCACCCATTTTCCTCTACCCATTCCTGCCCTCTGAATGTTCTCCAGGCCTTTTCTATAGTGACATGACACAATACTCATCTCAGTCATTTTAATTGAAAAGACCTTTTAAAGTTTAACAGCTTTGCAGAGAATGGACTTTTTTACAATCTGCATATTTTGTGGCATTTGATTTAATTTACAGCTCAATGAACTTGTCTCTGACTGTCTGAAACTGACACTTTATATTTACTTCTTTTTCCCCTCTGCTTCCCGTTCATGATATTGAACACTAATAAAGTTTTACAAGCGTTGTGACTTCCTGACCAAGCATAATGTTGTTCACCAGCAGTAACGCAGAAGGGCAGAGTGCTCCATCTCGAGACCACACTGAATTTTGTAGAATCATGTAGTTTAGTTTCAACTTCTTTTCATTGTTCTAAATCAATTATTATTTAACAAGTACTAATACATAATTTCAAACTCTATATTAATAACAGTCTAACCTGTAGATTCAAGTTGCAAAATCAAGTTATCACCCTTAGATGAACCTGGTTGTATAATCCACTGTGAATCGAAGAGCAACAGAAGACAGGCAGATGCAGAGCAGAGATGTTTCCTGCATCAAATTTATTCCATAGATTTAAAAGGAAGACAGGGGAAAAGAGGGAGACAGAGAAAGAGAAAGAAACACAGGATCCCACCAGATCACTAAATTTTATTTTGCTGAGCCTCAGGACAAGTTCTCTGTGTAAGCAACACAGAGAGAACACTTCAGTTAGATGGGTGCTTTTTTGTGCTCTTTAATATCTTTCTGGGATTGTGGTTTCAAAAACCAATGTAATTTCCATGTAAATTGGGCTAAGTCATTGATTACCTACCAAGATATATTTTGTACCTTGTCCTAAGGCCAATATGAAAATCAGGCATAGTCATTGGCTCTTTTTGTGTAAACCATTCTATTTTTTTCCCTTGGCATTTTATCACTCAGCAGAGAGAATGAGAAAAATAAACATGCTCCTTAGGCCATGCAAGAGAGGGCTAATTCTAAGATAAGAGCTACTTTTTGTGCTCAAAATCCTTTAATCTTTTCACTCATCAACCAGGACTTCAGTTCTAATATCAGGTGGAATGAAAATTTTTGACCTTGAATCTGACCCATCTTGGAGAAAGAAGGATGTGTGTGTTTGTGTGTGTGTATGTTTGTGTATGTGCGTGTGTGGTTTTAAGCTTTTCATCATGGTACTTTTGGTATTATGCCCTTAATATTATAAGGAAAGAAATTAAGTTCTATGAAGTCCCTGATCTTCATCTCTTCCCTTCCGTACTTTGATTATAATTCTAAATGATATAATATCTGACGTCCTGTGTTGATCAGAAACTAATGATGTCCTGATTAATATCTGCATCATCAGCATTGATTTCAGTAGCTCTCACCAGATTCAATCCCTGTGTCTAGATTAGCCTGTGCAATCCTCTTCAGAGGACTAGTGAGCAGGCACCAGCCATTTTAGATTCTTTCTCCTCTTTTCCTCTTTCCTTAGACTCACAGGCAGTAAAAGTTTGGGACACCTAAAACTCCACTCAAAATGATCTGGATTTAAACCAATGAAGATTGTCCTGGAGGGAGAATGTGTGATTGTATGCAAAGAGATTATCACATGCATTGCACCCTGTCTAGAGAAAGAATGAGAAGAGAAGGGAGTGACAATCTAGAGAAGAGAAGAAGAAAAGTAAAAGAGCTTAAAACTGGTACTGTGTATCCAACACTTTGCTGGAGACAGAGACATAGAATAAAGTCACTAGGGACTGTTTTGTTGTTATTTTTATACTATGAGGGAAGGAATTACATTTCCCTGTGGAAAAGGTGATTCCACATGGAGAAATAAATAGCTTCACTTCTTGATGGGAGGAGTAGCAATATTACATGCAAAGGGATGTGCATATAGGGATGGAACGAATTATTTCAACTATCCTTGAAAGCAATCTACAACACTGAGTTATATCAATTTAATTATCAGTGATGACTCTTTTGCCTTAAAAAAGTGTTCCAGTTTGGGCCGGGCGCGGTGGCTCACGTCTGTAATCCTAGCACTCTGGGAGGCCGAGACGGGCGGATTGTTTGAGCTCAGGAGTTCGAAACCAGCCTGAGCAAGAGCGAGACCCCGTCTCTACTAAAAATACAAAGAAATTAATCAGACAACTAAAAATATGTAGAAAAAATTGGCCGAGCATGGTGGCGCACTGCCTGTAGTCCCAGCTACTTGGGAGGCTGAGGCAGAAGGATCGCTTGAGCCCAGGTGTTTGAGGTTGCCGTGAGCTAGGCTGACCCCACGGCACTCACTCTAGCCTGGGCAAAAGAGTGAGACTCTGTCTCAAAAAAAAAAAAAGTGTTCCAGTTTCAAAAATAAACTGTATAGTAATATTCATTATTGAGAAAGAAATGGGTTTTAGGCTGGAAGCCATAGAGGACTTCATGGAGGCAGGAGATATAATTCCAGTTTCTCTTTTATCCATTCACTTGAATGAAGATTAAAATAAGGGTACATGTCTAAGGATGGGAATGTCATATGGATATTTCTAGAGTGACAACTATCACAGAGAAACAAGCCCCTAAATGGGATGGGACAGTGTCTGTGAGAGGATCCAAGGTTGATAAACAAAAATTTATTACATTTCCATCTTCTAGAATCAAAAATGAATAAATAAAATTGCCAAATGAAACTAAAGAAGATCTAAATAAGTGAAGAACTATACAACTTTGCTAAGCTGGATAATTCAATATTATTAACAGAATCTTCTCCATAAATTAATCTATAGATTTTTCATAATACAAAGCAAAAGCCTTGAAAAAGTTTGGGGAATAGCAAGTTGATATTAAATTCAAATGCAAATCAAAACCACAATGAGATATCACTATCTCCAGTGAGAATGACCTTTATCAAAAAGTCTCAAAACAATAAATGTTGGCATGGATGCAGAGAGATAGAAACACTCATACACTGCTGATGGGACTGCAAACTAGTGCAATCTCTATGGAAAGCAGCATGGAGATACCCCAAAGATCTACAAGTAGAACTACCATTTGCTCCAGCAATCCCATTACCAGGAATCTACTCAAGGGAAAAAAAGACATTCTGTAAAAAAGACATCTGCACTAGAATGTTTATAGCAACACAATTCACAATTGCAAAGATGTGGAAACAACCCACGTGTCCATCAATACATGAATGGATTAATAAAATGTGGTATATATATATCGTGGAGTTCTACTCAGCCACAAAAATCAATGGTGATCTAGCACCTCCTGTATTATCCTGGATAGAGCTGGAACCCATTCTACTAAGTGAATTATCACAAGAATAGAAAAATAAGCATCATATGTACTCATCTTCAAATTAGTATTAATTGATCAACACTGAAGTGCACATATAGTAGTAACATTCATCGGGCGTCAGGCAGGTGGGAGAGGGGAGGAGGGGATGGGCATATACACATCTAATGGGTGCAATGTGCACCGTCTGGGGGATGGACATGCTTGAAGCTCTGACTCAGTTGGGGCAAAGGCAATATATGCAACCTAAACATTGTTACCCCTGAAATATACTGAAATAAAAAAAATTTTTTTAAATTTAAATTAAAATACAAAGTATCTCAGGTAGCCCAAACAATCTTAAGAAAATGAATAGTTTGATAATTCATATTATGTGATTTTAAGATTTCATATAAAGCTACAATAATCAAAATATAATTTCATTAGTATAATAAAAGATATTTCAATAGTGCAGAGATAATTATGTTTACATAGTCAATTGATTTGTAGCAATTACACCAAAGAAATTGAATTGGGGGAAAGATAGATTATTCAACAATTGGCGCTGAAACAGCTGGATATACATATGGAGAAAACATTAGTGTCCACTTCTGACCAAAGTAGATTAGCAAGTGCTGGATATAAAGCTCAACTGAAGAACTAGAAAGCTAGACAAAAATATATGAAACAAGTGTGTTTACACATTGGAAAATAGAAATCTTGTGACTGTGATCCTCAGAGAAGGGAAGTAAGTAAACAAAACCTGTATTCTCCCTGAATTCCTACCCAAAGGCAATATGTAGATTGCAAATAATGGAGACCTCAAATAGAATCGATGGCCCCACTGAGCTGAAGTGATGGAAATCAGAGTTCAGGAATACTGAGGTGGCTGGAAAGTATAAGAAAAATTTACATAACATACAAAGCTACATTCCAAAAAGCTTCAAAATTCCAATATGAATATTAGGATATACATGCAAAGATAGCAATGCCACATTTTTAGTCAAAGAAAGACCAGGGAATTGTGAGCCATACAATTCTCTGAGCTTCCACAGGAATGTAAAGGTTTGGTCTCTGATCACCCATTATGAAGAAATCAGAGGAGAGCTCAGAAGTAGACCCAGACTGTCACTGGAGTGATGGTTAAACTAGATTCAGCATAGCAAAAATTTACAAAAACAGGTATTGAAGGGATCAAACTGCCCTGCAAAGGAATGCTGACAAGTGCAGCATTCTTTAAAAAGGAAAAGAAAAAAATCCTGAATTTCAGGAATGTAAACCTGCAATGTACAGAAGAAAATTAAAAATTATTAGATAGTTCATGAAACAGAAAATGTTATCAATAATCAGTGAATACATCTGTAAAAATAAAACAAAAAGGATCTGAATTATGAAACTAACCAGCAAAGATGTTAAAACAACATTATAAATAAGCACATGTATGCAAGGAAAACATGAACATAATGAAGAAATAAATACAAAATAAAAGATTAGACACTGCAGAATAAAATGTCAGTGATCCTGAAGATGAAGCAATAGAAACTAACCATCTAAAACAAAAACAAAAAAGCTTGAAAAATTTAAAAAAGCTTCAGTGACTTGTGAGATCATTTTAAACACCATAACATGTTTAATTGGCATCCCAGAAAGATGAACAAAGAAAAATATCTGTAAAAATAGCATACCCCAAAATCGCAAATTTAAAGAAATTTGTAAATGCAGATGTAAGAATATCAACACAAGCAAGGTAATCACACTTTCACCCAGTCACAAGCACACACGCACACACACACACGAGGTCATTAAAACTGAGTGATTAAAATAAGTCATAAAATAATTCATGAAAAAGAAGCAGAGTAAAAACGGAGGACTAAGATAAAGGCAAATAAAAGCTGCTTATCAAAAATTATGCAAATCAGAAGAAAACAGATCAACATTTTGAATGTCCTGAATGGAAAAAAAATACTGTCAAACTAGAATCTCATATCCAGCAAAAATGTCACTAAAATATAATAGGGAAACAAAAAGTTTTAGATAAAGCTTATGAAAATCAACTAAGACTAGGATTTCCTGCAAGAGATGATGTAATTATGTGAGGAAATAAAATACATTTTAATCTAATTTTTAATCCTTTACCACATGATTTACTCTTTGAAGTAAAAATAATAACAATGTATCAAAGAATTGAAAACATGTAGAAATGTAAAATAACAAAATCACAAGGGTTGTGAGTAGAAAATGGAAGTATACTATTCTAAGGTTCATGCATTATACATGAAGTGAAACAGTATCATTTAAATGTAGGTTGTGGCATGTTAAATATGAATATTATAAATCCTAGATCAAGTATTTAAATTTTTATTAAATGAAAATAGTTTAGATAAACAAAATAAAAAATACTTGATTAGTTTAGAAGCAATTAAGAAAAAAGGAAAGCAGGATAAGATAATGTGAAAAAAAATTGTGTAGAACATGTAAAAAACTAATAGAAAGATAGCAGATTTACATACAATATAGATAAATTAAATGTAAGTTGTCTAACATTCCAATTAAAAAGAGAAATTGTCAGTCTGGATAAATAAGTAAAACCCAGGCATATGCTATATATAATAAAATCATCTTAAATATAAAACAGAGATGATCAAGGTAAAATATGGAAAAAAATATGCCAGATAAACACTAAGACACTACTCCATGTTCCTTGTTGGATGATTCAATATTGTTAAGACATTGATTTTCCCCAAATTGATCTATAGATTCAATATAATCACATTTTCTTAATTAGAGTTGGCATTTTGTAGAATTTGAAAAACTCATTTGAAAATTTATATAGAAAGAATAAGAATATCCAAAATAATTTTGAAAAAGATCAAAGTTCTTCAACTTATGTGTCCTATTATCAAAACTGCTGTAATTACGGGAGTGTGGTTCATCTCAAAGGATGGAAAAATAGATATACAGAACAGACTAGACTACATAAATAAACCCACATATGTATGGTCAATTGAATTAAACAAAAATTGCAATATAGTTCAATGGGTAGAAAATATGTTTTTCACTAAACAGTGCTGGAACAACTGGGTAAATGTAAAAGAAAGAAAAAAAATCAAAAGAGAAAAATTGAAGTCATGACTTCAAATCACACACAAAAAAGGAACTTGAAATGAATTATAGACCTATGTAAAATCTAAAACCATGAAGTTTATATGAGAAAACATGAGAAAATCACAAATCATAAAACTAAATAATTTGAAATTTATAAAATCTAAAATATTTATCAATATTCAAAAATTTAACATTAAGTTTTATAAATATTAACAAATTTTATGTCTTTATAAAATTATGCAAAGATTAAAAGGCAAGCCATACACTGGGAGAAAATATTCATAATACATATATTTGACAAAGGACTTATGTACAAAATATATAAATAACTGTCAACATTCAGTAAGAAGAAACAAAACAACTGAATTTATGAATAAAATAAATGTGAAATGGCCAATAAATATATGAAAAAATGTCAAGATCTCTAGTTATCAGGAAAAGACAAATTAAATCCACAATGAAACAAAAGGTAAAAATTCATTGGAATGGCAAAAATTAAAAAAGATTAACAATATCAAGATTTTGTAAGAATATGAAGTAACTGAAACTCTTGTTGGTGAGAAGGTAAAATTGTACAATCACTTTGTACAATGTTGGAAACTTTTTAAAAAGTAAACAAAATTTATAAAGTAAAACATAAAATTGCCTTAGAACACAAAAACTCCATTTCTAGTACAATTTTTTAAAAAGTTGGTATGTTCATGCAATAAAATGTTACTTGGCAATAAAAAGTAATCAATTCCTGATACAACAAAATGGATGATAATGCTAAAGGAAAAACAAAACAGAGACAAAAATAGTACAAATTATATGATTTCCTTTCTGTGAAATGCAAAAAAAATGTAAAAAAAACTTATAGTGACAGAAAACACATCATTAGTTGTCTGGGGCTATGGCTATGTGGGTATTAATGAATGAAGAGGAGCAAAAAGGAAACTTGTGAGTGATGGAAATATTTTACTTTGATTGCAGTGATTGCACAGATTTATAATTTGTCAAAACTAAACTTTATACTAAAGTGAATGCATTTCATTGTTTTTAAATTAAACCTTTAAGAAATAAACCTCACCCATACCTTATTACTTACACACACACACAAATAAAATTTGAGATAGATCGTTGATATAAACTACAAAAGTGAGAAGTATAAAACTTAGAAAACATCAGAGAAAATCTTTTTGGTTTTAGGTAGAGCTGTATTTCTTAGGACACAAACACACTATATAAAGAAAAATATTGATAATTTTGACTTTATTTATTTTTATTTCAGCATATTACAGGGGTACAAATGTTTAGATTACATATATTGCCTTTGCCCCACCCAAGTCAGAGCTTCAAGCCTGTCCATCTCCCAAATGGTGCATGCCACACCAATTAGCTGTGAATATACCCATCACCTTGACTCCCCTCCCACCTGCCAAACACCCGATGAATATTACTATTATATGTGCATGTGATATATGTATACCATGGAGTTCTATTCAACCATAAAAAACAATGGACTTTATTTTTTATCAAAAGACATCATTAAGTAAATTAAAAGATACTCCAAAGATTGAGACAAAACATTTATAAACCATACTTCTGACAAAGGACTTATATCTGGGCCTTATAAAGACCACTTTGTGATGATGGCTATTTGTATATAATTTGTGTGTATGAAGTGTCTATCAAATTCTTTGCAACATATGGAAACAGCCTAGAGTTCATCAACAGAAAATAGTGTAGACAGAAAGGAAGGAAGGGAAGAAGAAAAAGAAAAAAAAAACATTTTAAAAATTCATCAAATATTCATTCAAGATATACTACTGTCAGGCCTTATACTGTATACTGGGAATACAATGGTGAACAAAATACAGTCCATGCTTATTATTAAGAGCTCCTATAACCAGATGAGAAAACTGAGTCTCAAACAGGAAAAACGGCTTGCCCAAATAAATAATGTTGATGGGTAGTGTCAAGCAAGAATTTGAATCTACCTCTGTTTTCCTCTGCTCTTTCCATTATCCTATTAAACAATCCCCATCTGTCAATGCTGTCAGAGAACGTTTCCTTATGTAGAGATAAGTGTTTATAATGAAGGAGCTAATAATAATATTTTTACTATTATTCAGTAATTAGTAACACTTGTACAGTGCTTACTAAGTGTCATGCACAGTTCTAAGCATTTTACATACATTAATTCATTTAATCTTTTTTTAAATTTCAAATCATTACCGGGGTACAAATATTTTTGGTTACATGGATCACTTTTATAATGTTTGAGTCATGGTTATAAGTGTGACCATCACCCATATGGTGTTCATTGTACCCATTTAATCTTGACAATAATGCTATGAAAGAGAATATCTCTTTCTAATGCTAGAAAGAGAATATTAGCACCCTCTTTTTACAGAAGTAATAATTGTGTAATAGAGAAGTTATCAGGATAGTAAGAGATAGGGCTCAGATTTGATATTCAAGTGTTCTTATTCTATCATCTTCAGCAAATGTCAATGAAGGTCTATGAACAAATTTGTAGGCCTATATATTAGTACATAGTTACTTGTGGTAAATTCATTGCATTTGCAGCTCCAATCTTCTCACTGTGTCTATACCCATGGACATGGAAACTTATATAGCTTCACCAGTCTGATAAGCCATGTGACTTGATTTGGTCATGGAGTTTTAGGCATAAAAAGTGCTTATGTTATTGGGCTTCGCATGATATACCTGGACTTGCTGATCAGAGAAGTAGAGAGAAATTTGGCTAGCTTAGCCCACTGTTTCAAGTCAATACCCAGTCACTCACCACACATGTGAATGTGTTAAGAAAAGACCTGAAATTCTTCCCAGCTAGACCCATCTAAATCATTGACTTATAGACTTGTGAGCTAACAAAAAGCATTTATTGTTATACAATATTGAGTTTTGAGGTATTTTCTTATGTAGCATTATTGTAGCAATATATAGGTGATACATTACTCAACATGGTACTCACTGGTCTGAAAATGAAGATAAAATCTATTTGAACCTTTGAGTCTCTAGGATAATGATAATCTTTACCTTTACTATGAGTAGATCATTGTGCTAGATTTATTCTGAACAATCTAAGAAAAAACTCTACCCATTGTGAGCAATATAATAAAATTATTATCCTTTTCCAATTCCTATTGTGTGTGTGTGTGTGTGTGTGTGTGTGTGTGTGTGTGTGTGTACTTTACAAGTTGTCAATTGTCTCCTTTGAAACTTCAGTGCTCTGTAGGGATGTCTGAAGAGCCATCAATAGTATCAGAAGGTGAGAGGCCATGGTGATAGGCAGGTAAGGTGAACAGATCTTCTTCCTTGAGTTTGATCACAGTAATCCATTTTGTCTATTTTGCACACTGGTGTTCCAGATTTGAAGAAAGAATAGAAAAAGATCTGCGAAAGAATGACATCAAACACTTCAACTGGGACATGAAGTACTACAAAACATTGTGACAATGTAAAATGAGTTTAAGATAAAATAATTTTAACCTAAACTCTATGCCAGGCCAACTCTTTTTTAAAAATTAAGGCACAGTAAAGAGTATTTTAACTTTATTTGAACTCTCACTGGAAAAAAATAAAGCAGGACTTTGCTTAAGGACATACTCAAGCAAAATGAAAACTATTCAATATGTCTAAAAAAGGAGGGAGTATGTGGGTTTTCAGAAACTGCAGTGAATAAAAAATGAGAACATAAAAAAAGAAAAAAGGATTTTCTGACAAATATATTATAGACAGAGGGATGATAGATAGATTACAGATCAGTAATCTAGCCACTATTCTAGCTTAATCCCATCATTTCACAGATGAAGAAGAGGCTCAAGGTTTAGGTAGTAGGGAAAGAAAATGATATTTATTAAGCATTCATGTGCTCACCATTTTTATGTATTATTCATTTTGACATCACAACTTTGGGAGACACAAACTATTCATCTATATTTTTTTTTTTACTGTAAGATGCTAATTGATTTTTTCATGTTCACACAGCTGGTAGGAGATAGAACCAGAATTGCTCCCCTTTTTTCCCTAATATATTCACTATACCAAAGGGAAGTGATTTGTTTCAGTTCCCATAACAAGTTGAATATCAGAACGACAAGTAGGGAACTGAAGTCTTACGGTTCAATATCTGGAGGCTGTTCTATTTTTTAGAAGAAAATGCCCAAAGTAATCATGAAATGAATGTCCTGCCTGCAAAAATACCAAAACAGATAACAGAAACAACTGGAAACCAACTAACAACATCAATTTCAAAACACCCTTTAATGAATAGGAAGATAAATAGCATCATGAATACTAATGTATTGCCAGCCTCTCTTTGGTAGCTTGCCATAACTATTAGTGAATTGCACTCAATAAGATTTTACAGCCATTAATTCAACCACTCACTTGCCCTACATCAGAGGAACTATATAGTCTTGGCTAGTCCCAACTGGTAAACATAGATGCAGGAACGCAATATAAATAATAATTACAAAAATATGTAGCATATACCAGGTTCTAGCCTAAGATATTTTATGCATAATTTTATGTAAGTTTCACCACAACCCCTTAAGTTCATTAACTCTATTTTGTGTAACTGATCAACCTGATCAAGATACAAAACTATTCAGTGTAAATCCATAATTTGGTTCTAGAACCTCTAGAACCTTCCTTTTACTGGCTCTGAGACTAATAAAATTACTTAATTTTTTGAGCCAAATTCTAGCTTTTTAAAAATGGCATATTACTTACCTTAAGTGATCCTTTGCAGGATTAAATTATATATATAAAATATATAAAAATGTATAGAGAATATATACAAGTATATAATATAGTGCTCAATGAATAAAAAGAACACAAAATAATAGTAACATTATTGTTAATGATATTTATCACTCTTTATTATTAATAAAATCATTTGAATCCCAGATTAATTTTTGTAATTCTTGTACATTTTTAAAAATTTTATTAATATCACTTGTTTACCTGCTATCCTTGTTTCTGTCTCTTTTGGATTTATGTGCTGGTTCTGAGTTCCCATCTGGATCCCAGTTTGGAGCACTTCTCTCACTTTGATCCTGCTGCCTTATGCCCAGCGCTGTTATGTTCATATTAACTTAATGCCGCGTAACCGAGAGCATCTGTACAGACCCTATTTGTTACTAGGGACTAGGACCACAGGGAGAAGACTCTAAGCCCAAGAATCAGGAGGTCCAACGTGCTGACTAGCAAGCACACTAGCAGAGTTCTTGTTCTCAAGATTATCTGGCAGAGACTTAAACACAAGGAACAAGAATCAGGTACTAGTACAAATTTACAAACCAGGAGCTAGTGTTTCAACTGAAAGGTAAGAAGTTCCTAATTTTTAGAACTATTACATAAATTTGAGCTAGAATAAGACCAAAGCCATTTGATGCTTCTTCTAAGAATGTTTTCTTGGAATTATTTAAATATCTGTTTCTAGGATTGGCCCTAGGTTTTGAGCTGGTCTAAGCAAACAGGTGGTTTCAAATAGTTCCAGGTATAAGGAAGAACTTAAGATCAGGCAGGGCCTGAGAACATATTGCCATTTTTTTCTATTAATATTTGATCATCTAGAAAATAGGAACAATATATACCCCACCCCACTCAAGGTATGTGGAAGGATCAAACAATACTCTGTATGTGAACCAGCTATGTAAAGCATACAGATTTTTATCTTAACTGGCCTTAATTTTTCATAGGATTTTTTGCCTTCACAGATTCTTTGCATTCTGCTTATTGTGTTCATTTATTAGTTTTTGTGTCTCCTTATCACATTGTGAGATTCCTAGGGTAAGGTATCTGTATTTGTTTTGTTCACTGACAGATACCAAACATTAACCAATTAAAGGATGTTTAATATATTTTAGATAGGAAATAAAAATTTGTTAAATTATGATATATGTTAATTTTTATTATTATTTAATTGATATTGGTTAAGATAGTATCCATTTCCATTGACAAAGTTATCTTTATACAGAAAATTTCTAGAGATATAGCTTTAACTCAAGGAGTGGCTAAAATGGTAAGGATTTTGAGTTTTATCTCAGGTTGAAGACAGACTTGTTTCTGGACAGGTAAACCACATAGAGTTCCTCAAATTATGTAAACTAGCCAATAAGTCATCTGCCTAAGAGGATTGCTAGCCTCAGCCACAGCAAAAATTACAGGATTTCCGGAGGCCAAATAGCTTCATCTTTATTCCTGAATCTAGTTACAGCATGTACACACAACTCCACTTAACTAAAATAATTTTAAACATGTTTGAATTTGGCCAAGCAAATGTCTATATTGGATCGGTAACACCAGTTCCCTAAATATAAGCCTTTCCAGCTGGTCATTCTGGCTCTACATAATCCCAGACTGGAGGAGATTGGAATATGAAAGTACTATGTGATTGTTTCAATCTCCCTCTCCAGGGTTGGGCTCTCATTCCCCTGTCTTATGTGCCACAATCTGCATTTAAACATGAACAAATATATTTTTTTCAAGAAGACAATAAAACACTTACTTTGACAGTTCAATGACTAATAAATTTCTAATAAATTAGAAAAATTGGGATCACATGTACAAGTACCTCATTCATCCATCCATCCAATATTAGAGGTAAGTATAGACAGATGTAGCAACATATAGCCTTCAGATAAGTGAGGACAGCTTCTAGCAAGAAGTGACATCTGAAAGATGTGCAAAGGCCCAGAGGTGTCAGGAAGCATCAGAAATTCAGGAAAATACAAGTATTCAGGAAGACTGGGGTATAGGGCAAGTAGGACTTTTGCATGTTATTGAAGGGCACTGCACTGAGATCCTTGGCAGCTTCAGATTTCTAGAAAGCATGATATACCCCAAGGTATTGCCTAAAAATAAAAATAGATGACATTTACTGAGGACAGACTCAGTGCTAGACACAGGTAATTTTTCCCCAAGGTCACATAGTAAAGTGATACAGCCAGGATGGGAGCCCAGTCTGGCCTTAAGACCATGTTCTCATCACATACATTCTAAACTATTGGCAAAGGCTTCAAACCTAAAGGATATGAAGGATCACTGCCACAATGGAAAGGTCCCCTTCTGAGTTACTCTCACTGTGTATCTCTTGCATGGGTGGAAATGCAATGTGTTCTCCTCCCCCAAAGGGCAGAGTGCAATGTCTTCTCTGTGGGAATGTTGCTGCATCCAAAGCCCTCCCAGTGGCTGAGCAGATGCCCTGCCAGATGGTAGCCACTTGGACCTGGGCCCCACTGTGGCAGGTGGCCAGGACAATAGCCTTGTAACAGTTGTAAATGTCATCATCTCTCACAGACTGGACAGCTGGACAGAATGCCCAGAGCAAAGCAGGTGCTGACCACATAGCACATGG
Organism: Avahi laniger; assembly: GCA_963575035.1. Lineage (NCBI taxonomy): Eukaryota > Metazoa > Chordata > Mammalia > Primates > Indriidae > Avahi > Avahi laniger. Next base: position 21,900 of record CAUYSK010064422.1, on the reverse strand, counting down.
TTTTGCCACTCAGAGAGAAGAAAATCAGCATTTCAGGGCACATCCAGCTCTGTGCCTTTGGAATATTTCTCCTTACTGCAGTAACAACACGATTCATTACACCTGAAAAGTAGAAGAAACATCAAGGAAAAAATATGATTATATGTTTACAAACATTTCTGCTTACCTCAGTCCCCTGGCCTCTAGTTACCGAGGCTTTCCTAATCTATCTCTTGCTTACCTGTTCATCTTTCTCTTTCTTTATTCAAGTTGTGTATGTGTGTCTTCCTCTGTAAAAGCTTCCCTGATCTTGCTCAAAGTTAAATAATAGACAATTCTTCCCTTTGGGTCTCAGGCTTGTAGGGAAAAAAATAGCATGTGATAAGGTGCAAATGTAGATTAATATGTAAAAAGCACTACATGGCCCAAAGGAGAAAATGATCTTGGCAGATCACAGAAAGCTTCACTGAGGAAAAAATACTTGGTATGGGTCTCAAAGTATGAGTAAGAATTCACTGGGCAAGCAGGAATTTGAAAGGAATCAAAGTAAAGAATTGTAAGAGCAGAGGCTGAAAGGTAGAACTGAACAGTGAAATAAGGCCACAGTGCAGAAAGCTTTATGGAAAATATGTCAGTTTGCTTTTGCTGTGTAACAAACTACACCAAAACTCAAAAGTAAAGAATAAACTGTGGAATTCTGGTTATTCCGTCTGGACCTACTCATTTGCAGGGAGTTCTGCTCTAGGCAATGTCTGGCTGGGCAAACTCTGCCCCACTTGTTCATCCTCCTCTTCCCAGGGCCAGCAGGATAGACTAGTTCTTCTCGTGGTGGACATGGAAGCACAAGAGCAAATCAGGCCAGTAATCCAAGTAGTTTTCAAGATACTGCTTGTGTCACATATGCAAGCATCTCTTTAACAAAAGCATGTCACAAGGTTGAACACTGAGTCGAGGAGTGAAGAAGTGAGCCCCATCCTCAGTGGGAGGGCACTGTGCTACATGGGTATAGGAAACACTGAAGCATCAGAGATACCAATATATTAATGACTCTGGGTATGACATATGAATCAGATCATGAGATGCTTTATGAACCATGCTAATGAAATTTTCATTTCATTCCATCCTGTAGGAAACATAGGCACTGAAGTATTTTAAATGAAGAAATGATGTGGTTGTGTATATATTTTAGGAAGATCTCTCTGGCCTCTATACAGAAGATACTTTAGTGGGTATCAGAAAAAGAGCAGCTAAGAAACTAAGAATCTTAAAATAAAGGTTTTAGGTAAGACAGCAGCAGTAGCAGAGACATAGAGATAAGGAGATTTGGGTGGTACATGAAAAATAGTACAGTATGTGGTATCCAGAAACTGGTATAAAGACAGTGGTGAGGGAAAGAGGGAAGCTCAAGATATTCATCTTAACTGATTTGGCTGAGGACTTCATTATGCAAAAACCCAGAAGAGGTAAGAGGCAAAAGAGATATGAAAAGAAAATAATGGGTCAAGCTTGGACATGAGTAGCCTGTGAAAATCTGAAGAGGAAGGTATCCTATGGGTAGGTGGTTGGAGATGGGCAGGAGATAATTATAATCTGGAGCTACAGTTTAAGAGTGACTGGTATTTTGTGTGGTATTGAATGCCGTAGGCATGATGGTGAGTGCTCAGAGAAAGACAAAAGGGTACAGCAAAAATGAAAGAGGTTCAAATTTATTATTAGGATATAATTTGAGTTGACTTTGAGAATCTGATTCAATCTGAACTCTCCTAGAAAACTACACAGGTGCATATAAAACTATTTTTAGACACAATTCCAGGGAGCCTGTGGATTTTAGGAAGTCTATCCACAGACCTTTTAAGGGTTGAAGAAGTTAGACTATGAAGTCCCGATTTGAATGATGAGCAGAGAGAAAAATAACAAATGAAAGATATGAAAAGGGAAGAGAATGAGGGTAGAGATACGATCTGAATACATAGGACATGAACTAGATAGAGGTCATTAAGTGCTAAAGTCCTAGTCAAGCTGGGAGATGTAGAACAGACCTCCAATACAAAACAGTGTGGAGAGCAAAGAACTGGAGGAAAACGAAACAAAACGGTGGAAGACAACATAGTAATCCCCTGTTATCCTCTGGGGACACAATCCAAGATCCCTGGTGAATGCCTGAAACATAGTATATGTAGTACCAAACCCTATGTATACTATATTATTCCTATACATATTAATACATACCTATGATAAAGTTTAATTTATAAATTAGGCACAGTAAGAGATTAATAACAATAATAATAAAATAGAACAATTATAACAATTTACCTTAACAAAAACTATGTGAATGTGGTCTCTCTTTCTCTCTTTCAAAATCTTATCCGGGTCATCCTGGGCAACTGAAACTGCAGGCAGTAAAACGGCAGGTAAGTGTGGACTATTGCATGACTTTCAGTCAGCACCCATTTCTCAGGCTGCCCCAGCACACAGGCTCACTTTCCACCTGACCGGTACCTGGGCATGAAAGTGAATACACCACTTGACTTCACAGCGCCAGCTCAGGGCCCAGCTGTGAAACCACCAAACAGCAGGAGTCACTTACCAGTAGCTATAGGCTCCCTTAGGCAAGGCAGCAGCAGGGACATGGTGGAGGCTGTGTGAAACCACCATCAGTGGCCACAACCACCAGGCATTCCTGTGAAATGGCAGAAGCTTGACAGAGGAGCTGGCAAAACAATATTATAATTTTGGTAGCCAAAGAGTAATGCAATATCCTAATTTTTTGGAGGGCAAGGAATATTTCTTGTTCACTGTAATAATACTCAGTACATAGAAGAGTATCTGACAAACAGTACCAATAAATATGTGTCATATGAATGAATAAAAGAAATTCTGTGAAGCACCCAAGAACTCCTTCTCTTCAGACTTATAAATGTTACCCTTCTCTAAAACATGCCAACGCGCTTTAATGATCAGCCTATGGTGTTTCTAGGAAAATATTGAGTTTGAGTCTTCTTTTCTAATTAATTTATTTTATTGTTGTTTTTTCACTCCAAATGTGAAACATTTAGAAAATTCAGATACAATGTAAAGTGTTTTATTATTATTTTTTCAGTTCTCTCTGGCGCCAAACAAATTTGGCTATAAACAAAAGCTAATAAACCCTGATTTAAGAGCCATAATGCTTCTAGTGTGTGCACTAGGAGTACAACAGGATGATGCAATACGACAAGGCCCTCTTTTAGTTAAAAGTTACGTTAATGATTTCATCCTTCATAGTTGCCCAAAGAACCCTGAGAAAGAAACCTTCAACTCTTACATCGTTTTCTGTCTTAAGGGTAATGAAGCATATGTGTGGACAGCTGCGCTGTCTGTAAACTATGGTCATTAATTAGACAGGAGACAGGACACTTCCAGGGAGAGGTGGGTGGAGAGAGAAGGGTGAGACTTTGAAAAGTCATGGCGATTATTAATAACAGAAAGGGCAGCGAAAAGGGTAAAATGCCTGTCCTCCATATTTCAAATATATTACATTGCCCCTAGCAGTGAGGTAGTGGAAAGGTCCGGATAACACAGTGAATGTTTTAGACCTGCACATGGGCAGAGTTAAACAAAACAGGATACCACAGGCAAAAATACATGTAGATTCACATACAGAATTCTAATGACTATGCCAAATTGGTGAACCATTTGCCTGAAGAAGAAGTCAATTTAGTCTTAAGGAGATACTGAAATATAGTGCAAAATGTAAATCAAAGGGGAAAAAAAAAGGAGAGAACCTCAGGTTTGAGCTCTCCTCCAAGCATCAGGTATGACTCTCTAAGATGTCAAATGCTTGGGTGATTGGGACTGAGTTATGAAGTATGGGGCAAGAGTCCATGTTGGGTTAGGACAGGCAAGGCAAACAGCTATGACTAACACAGACATTACAGCTTAAAAGGCCATATCCAACTAGAGAGGTGAGCCCAGCCCAAGGAGGCATGCTGTGCCCCCTGGTATCCTTACTCATTTTATGGGATGCATATGGGACACATCTCTGAGACCATAAATTTAGAAATATAGAATACCAGAAACATGTGTAAGTACACCTATTTCTTAAACCTTTTTCTTAAACCCATTATTCACTATGCTAATTCTGGCAAAGGCCAGTGTTCACTCAGGCACTAGGACATAAGTTCCCACAGACTGGACTGCATCTGTCTACTCAACACTGTATTCTCAGTGCCTCATGTAGTGGCAGGAACAAGCTCGATGAGGACTTCTTGGGCAAATTGAAGCATATATTCAGTGACAAATGGAAGTAACTTGTCTACAAAAGAATCCAGAATGATACAAAAGAGAGAACAATAAGCCAAAAAGTCAAGAGTATAAGACTGCGTGTGACGAAAATATGATCTTTATTTCTTCTCTATGGAATGGAAATAACAACTGAGTGAAAATGTAAAGTAAAATCTGAGATTACAAGGGCCAGATACACACTGACAAAAGGAAAGAATTTTTTAAAAACCAGTGAAGAATCATGTAGAGGAGAGTGACGTGATCAGGTTTATATGAGATAAAGGTCCCTCTGGCAGTTACATGACAGGTGGTTTAGCATGTAGAGTGAGAGTCACAGCAGGAAGACCAGGAAGATATTATTGCATCCATCTAGACACAATTTAATAAGCACATGAATTGACACTGTAAGAATAGAGGGGAGGGGACAGATATTGATAGGGTAGAACTGATGTGATTTTGTGATACTTGGATGTTAGGAAAAGAATAGAAGAAAAAAGTTAGGGTCACTTCCATGTCACTAACTCCATAGCTAAAAAAATTGGTAGGTACTCAATAAATGTTTCATGGATGAATAAATAAAACATGTACCGTATTTAAATTCTTCTTAGTATAAAGCTATGGTGACAACATTTATATGGATTTTAATTTTTATTCAGGGAACTTTTATTGAGAACCATATAACCACAGAGTTACGTGTTGAATGAGGTTGAAAAATGAATGAAATAGGGAAGAGAAAGCACTTTGTGTATTTATAAGCATGTGAAGATTACCTTGTATTAAATTTTTGGGTCTCAGTTTTCCCAGAAGAACATTATGATTTGTTAGACTTAGTATTCATTTTGGTTTATAAAACACTAGCACTGTGATGGTGGCCAGCAGCTCTCAACTTTGTGATTGAATAGGCTTGGAGAGGTGCCTCTGCCAAGATGTCTGGACCATTGCCTTTTCTGAAGCACCAACGTGCCAGGTTGGCCGTGTGGATTAACAGTGCTGGAAATTCCTATCACAGACACGTGGCACACTGCCCCTTACGCTTACTTCCAAGTCAAACCCTCTTCTCTATTCCCATAGCATATTGTCTTTTTCTCTTTTATGTTATTTACTATTACCTTATCTCATTAAGTATTGGTTTTATAATATTTTTGTTTAGGATGATGCCTTATATCTGCTAATAGAGTGTAAGCTCTCATGGAACCTTAAAAATCATTGTATTCACACTTTCCTTTCCCTTTCAGTGCATGAATTCTTATACCTCATTTTTGAATCATAATTAAGCATCAGACATCTGAGATAACTGTAAAGTCATGAAAACAGAATAATCACCATAGTATTAAAATTACTTAGTAAGCTCTTCAACAATTTGACTCTTCTCTTGCACCTTAATTAAAGAGTCTGTACATTAACAAATTTTCTTATCATTAATAGAATCTAATCTACAAAGTACAATCTAATTCAATAAGCATTAGTTGAGTACATATTGTACATAAGCTCGTGGGATGTGTACTTTGGTTATGGGAATGACTAAAGCATGGGCTATCAAATTTTGTCTGAGAAAACAGATGTATAAATAAACACTGCATAAATGTTGGCAATACAATGAGTTAAATATGTATGATTTACATGAAGTTTATAGATAAAACATATAAAAGAAGGGATGTTCCTGACAAATTAGAATAATGCCATCTGCTTTGATTTTGATAATGAGATGGAATTTAGTGGCAAGAGTTTCCAGGAGGAGAGAACCCACTAATACAAAGAATCAATATTGTAAACACAAGTAATATCAAACACAGGGACTAAATAAAGGTAAAATACTGATGAAAGCATAGTCTCTTAAACATATGGCAAGCCATTCATATTAGTTATGTGAGCATTCAAGGTATCAAATACTTTCTGGACATTCTGATACACCCCATCCTCTATACCTGAATTTGCAGAGGGAGGATTAATCCTCATGGTGATTTTTTATGGTTGGAAACCATCAGAAACTACAAGGCGTAGTAGTCACATGTTATTGTGCTTATCTGAGTGTTAAATCCATATATAAACAGTTAAGGCTTTAATTGAACATGAGAGAGCAGATTAGATTGCTACACCAAAACATCAAGAATGATATTAGATAAGAGATACTGAACACTTAGTGGAGGTTAAGATGTGTTCTAAGCACCTTGTTACATGAAAGGATTTACAAAATATAGAAACCATAGAAAATGCAGTAGGTTCCTATTGTTATTTTCATTTTACAAAAAAAGAAATGGAGGCGCAGAGGGAATTAAGTAAATTTCCCCAAAGTCACAGAAGTGTTAGCAAAGTCAAGGTTTAAGATAATTATAGTGCAAGATGGGTGAGTGGTGTCAATAATATCTACATCATTAAATAACATAGGAACTATAGGAGATGATGTAAGATAGTCTTTGAAATGGGTGGCTCATAAGGAGATCATAAGTGCATACAATGAGTTTTCTGGGTGACTGTTGGAAACGAGCCATTGGATGCCAAAGAGAGGGGATCTGTATGTGGGAGGTATTAGGGCAATAGGAATGAGCATAACTGCCAGGCCACTTTTCACTTAAGCACAGGGAGGAATACTCATCTGAAGTATATGTGTTGAATATTTAATATATGCCAGCCTAATAGTTAAGTTTTGGGAATAAAAGTGAATAAAACAGAGGCATGACAAACCATAAAAATATCCATCCATGACAGAAAGTGCTATAAAAAAACAATAATCAAAAGTCTGAGCAATCAGATAACAATAGTACCAAAGCTTTTGCAGTGTTCATGATGAGACCTGCAGTGCACTAGTGCTTTGCAAGTCTTAATTTCTTAATCCTCACAGCATTAGGACCTAGGTACAACTATTATCACACACATTTTAAAGATGAGGAAATTGAGCCACAAAGAGAGGGAGAAACTTATCTATGATCTTACAACTACTAAATGTCATTCATTGACCAAAATATTAAGCATCTATTATATGCCAGACACTATTCTAGGCAATGTGGGTATAGCTGTGAACAAAACAAACAAGGTTCTTCCTTGCTCTCAAAGCATGTACATTGATGAAGAAGTGCTGCAGTGAATTAAGAAAAAGAATGGGCTATCACCTCTTATATTTTCCTGGATAGAGCTTGAGCCCATCCTCCAAAGTGCAGTATCACAAAAATGGAAGAATAGACACCCCATACACTCGCCATCAAACTGGCACTGACTGATCAACACTAAGGTGCTTACATAGTAGTAATATTCTTTGGGGTTAGTGGGGTTGGGATTGGGTAAACTCACAACTAATGGATGTGGTGAATGTTGTAGTGGGGAAAAGGACACATCTCAAATCATGACTGGGATGTAGCAAAGTCATAACATATAACCAAAATGTTTGTATCCCCATAATTTCCTGAAATAAAAAAAAAGAAAAACAATGGGACAAGCACACTATCTAATCCTTTATAAATCACACCAAATTTAACCCTCACAAAACTTTGATGTATGTACTACCATCATCCCTATTTTACAGATAAGGAAACTAAGTCTTAGGGGCACTACATATATTCACGTATATTGTGAGTGTGGAAGTAGTAATTCAAAACTATATAGCAAAGCCTGTCTCAACAAATTTAAAAAAATAGAAATTATACCATACATATTCTTGACCACAGTGGAATAAAATTAGACATCACCTCCAACAGAAATCCTCATCTCTACACAAAGTCATGAAAACTAAACAATCTTCTGCTGAATTATTATTGGGTTAATGAGGAAATTAAGATGGAAATTAAAAAATTCTTTGAACTAAATGATAAAGAAGACACAACTAAAACAGTCCTGAGAAGAAAATTTATATCCATAAATTCCTACATCCAAAGGACAGAAAGGTCACAAATCAATCTAATGATCATCTCAAAGAACTGGAAAAGGATGAGCAAACCAACCCCAAACCCAGCAGAAGGAAAGAAATAACAAAGATCAGAGCAGAACTAAATGAAATCGATAAGAAAAACTGTATGGAAGATTAATAAAACAAAAAGTTGGTTCTTTGAAAAAAATAAAATTGGCATGCCTCTTGCTAGATTAGAGAAGCAGAAAATAAAGGACTCTAATACACTCAATCAGGAATGAAAAAAGATAAATTACAACCAATACCACAGAAATACAAAATATCATCTATGAATACTATAAAAACATCTATGCACATAAATTTGAAAATGTGGAATAAATGGACAAATTCTTAGAAACACTTAGTCTCCCAGGATCAGTCAGGAAGAAATAGAATTCCTGAACAGACTAATATCAAGTAACAAAATTGAAGCAGCAATAAAAAATCTTCCTAAAAAGAAAAGTGCTAGACCAGATGGTTTCACACATGAATTTTACCAGATCTACAAAGAAGAACTGGTGCCTATCCTGCAGAAACTATTCTACAACATCGAGAGGAAGGAATTCTACCCAACATGTTTTATGAAGCCAACATCACCTTGATACTAAAACCAGGACAGGATGTAACAAAAAAAGAAAACTAAAGACCAATATCCCTTATGAGTATAGGATGCAAAAGTTCTCAACAAAAAATCCTAGTTAACCTAATTCAGGTGCTTATCAAAAAAATAATCCATGATGACCAAGTGGGCTACATCCCAGAGATGCAATATACACAAATCTATAAATGTAATTCACCACATAAATAGAAGTAGAAACAAAGACCATATGATATCTCAGTAGACACAGAAAAAACATTCGACAAAATTCAGCATCCTTTTATGGTAAGAATGCTTAACAAAATTAGTATAGATGGGACTTACCAAAAAGTAATAAAAGCCATATATGACAAACACACAGCCAACATCATACTGAATGGAGAAAAATTGAAAGCATTTTCACTTAGGACCGGAACCAGACAAAGTTGCTCTCTATCACCACTTCTATTCAACACAGTGCTGGAAGTCCTAGCCAGAGCAATCAGACAAGAGAAGGAAATTAAGGGCATCCAAATGGGGGCAGATAGGTCAAAATATCACTTTTTGCCGATGATATGATCTTATATCTAGAAAACCTCAAAATTATGCCATGTTACTACTGGAATTGATAAACAAATTCAACAAAGTCTCAGGTTATAAAATCAATGTACAGAAATCAGTAGCATTCCTATATTCCAACAAGAGTCAAACTGAGAACCACATCAAAGACTCAATACCCTTCACAATACCAACAAAGAAAATAAAATATACTTAAGAATATATTTAACTAAGGAGTTGAAAGACCTCTACAGGGAGAACTATGAAACACTGTGGAAAGAAATAGCAGAGAACATAAACAGATGGAAAATCATACCATGCTCATGTGTAGGCAGAATCAACATTGTTAAAATGTCTATACTACCCAAAGTGATCTACAGATTCAGTGCAATCCCTGTAAAAATACCAACATCATTTTTCACAGATCTAGAAAAAATAATTCTACACTTCGTAAGGAACCAGAGAAGACCCTGTATAGAGAAAGAAATCTTAAGCAAAAAGGACAAATTTGGAAGCATCAATTTACCAGACTTCAAGCTACAGTACAAGGCATTAGTAACTAATACAGCATGGTACTGGCACACAAACAGAGACATTATCAGTGGAACAGTCATTTTTTTTTTTGTACTGAGCACAAAATAATGTTTTGAATAAAAAACTAATAATTTTGTTATTAAAATGAGATATGAGACTTTATTACTTAGGCATTCAAACTAATCAAGCATCAAAATAAATAACTGTCATTACATACAGCAAAAGTAGGTATAAGTCACTCAATTTCCTAGAAGTATGTAAAAGTAGGGACAAAGTCATTAACAATATTTTATTTTGAGAGAAGGAAGAATGAGTTATTGGCAAACTTATCAAAAAGCACCTTTGAGATGTTACATATTGCCAGTGGCATATGATATGATCAAGCAATCAACATCCCACAGGCATGCTGGGGGATGCTACACCTTACAGTGAGATCAAAGCATTTTTTAGTGCAGAATGTATATCAGCTTTTGACAAATGTACTTTAAATAAGGAAAATACCCAGTGACTTCTTGTTTTGCTTATCCATAAAAACACACACTACAAGAGAGAGATTTCTCTTTAGACTAACATCTGTGTTTATGAGCCATGAGGGAGACTGGAACAGGCACATTGGAGTCAGAACTGAAGGTGCACCAACTATATGTGCAGCAAGAAAGGGCTTTACCAGGAATATAGTAGAGGCTGCTCCTGAATGCCCTCTCTCATGCTGTTTATTCTCAGAGAACAGGTGGCATTCACCAATATACCTCCTGATCTTGATTCAGTGTTGAAAGAAATTGTGAAACCTATGACTATAATTCAATTGTAGATCCTGAGAGTATATCTTTTCAGCCTACCATTCCAAGAAATAGGCAGCAAATACAAGACTTTCTCAATGTGTAAGTTTGCCAACTGTTGAGGGGAAAGGTGCTTACATTGAGCTGTTGAATACAGGACGAAATGAATTTTTTTGTCATGGAACTATTAAAATCAGCAAAGACCATCTCTATAATTTTAAGTTGCTTATTCTAATAGAATATTTCAACATTATGGTCAAATCTGAATAGTTTCAATCTATCATCCTGGAAATAAAGTACACTATTTAATGTTTAGTAAAATATATCAGAATATATTAGAAAACGGAATTATAATGAAGACAGTTTTGTCATCAAGAATTTAGATCTTTCCCAGAATTTGATGATTTTTTCCTTTCATCAAAAAATCAATAACATATAATTGAAAACCATTTAAAAATACATCCAAATATACTTTGAGAACTAAAGCAACTGAAGAGTGGATAATTAATTTATTTCTTGCTGTCTTCCAATTTAAAGCATGTAGCCTTACATCTTTGAATGTGATATTCCTATTTACTATGTGACAGAGTGTTGAAGTAACAACATTCAATGAAATATCTATCCATATTTCCAGGCTCTTCACTGATCCTAATATTCATAATTATCTGACAGGAGACCAAGAACTTGATCCAATTTATGATGGCCTACAATTGTACATTAGGATTTTCTATTTTCATTTTGTAAAAGATTAAAATAAACCAAGTGGATGTGAAACATGACTGGCAGCTCAAAATATATTCATCATGGAGTCAGGTTTCCAGGGATCAATACTCTGGTTAAAAATGGAAAACTCTATTGTTCTTTAAATTAACATGAAATAATAATTATTAACTTCTAAATGTCATATATTATATTATATTTACCTCGTTTAAAAGATGCTTGTAAAGTGCCATGTATGCACTGACACCCATAAAAGCTCACTGATGCTAAGATAAAAAAGTCACAGCCTCATTCTACTTCAAGTATGTATAAACAAAATCACAAGAGATTACATTGAGGTTTGGAATAAAACACTCCAAGTAATAAAGCAGGTGACCTTGCCTTCTGCCTACAGATCTCTTGGAACCTCATCAGAGAGAGTGAAGAAGATTGGGGAGAGGGTGATAGGATGTCAGGATTTGAGAATCCTGGTTTTCTGGTGATTTTTCTTTCCTCCATGTCATCATAATTTGTTATAATGATTTAAAATTTTGTATATAAATATCAGTATTGTTTTGAAAAAAATGTTATATAATGGAGGATTCTTGTAGCATTTATGCTAGCTATATTGGAATATTTTTACTTTCACATTTTAATATCTAATATAATTGTTTATTGTAATTTAAATAATGACAATGCTTCCTATTCTCATTGTCTTTTGAAACTTGGAATTTCATAATCATGCAGTTATGTTCTCACAATGATAATAATTGTTATGCATCTGTATGTTCCTATGCAGAACATTTTTATTGCACATATCTTCATTTCAGTAATGCAAGGGTAAGCATTTGTTTCCAATACAATTGCAAGCTGTTCTTAATGTAAACATCAGTATTCCATCAGCCTTACAAATCCACAAGCAACAGCACTTCAGCAAGCATCAGCATTCTTATCTCTATTTCTCCAGGGAATATATTTTCACTTTGGTAATTTTGCCTGTATTTTTAGGATCAAATGTATGCTTCTCTCACATTGGAGTGAGGAGGGGCATACTCATTTATCATTAAGTAGGCAGTTTGTCTCTTGGCACGTAGGAAAGAGAAGAACAGAAAGAAAAAGAAAGACAAAGATTTCACTGTCCAACCTGATTTCTTATAAAAATTTTCCAGCATTTTGGAACAAGCAAAGAGGAATCATTTCATCTGTCCATGATAGCATATAACAGCCTGCATGCATTTTAAGTGGTGAAAAAAAGAGCAGAGGAGGAAAGATACTTTTTTCTTCCTGTCAAGTGGCCAGTCTAGTTTTTGGTCCTACCATTATTTTAGTATCTATGCTCAGCATTAAGATGTTAATTTTTAGACAAGGGTGGGCAATCAAAGAATTGACTAGGACAGGTAGTAACATGTGAATTAAAGCAGGAGCCACTTTCTTTCTTTCTTTTTTTTTTTTCTGTTTTAAACATTTGAGCCTAATGCTATTTGCCGGCAAATCATGTTACTAATACTACCATTTCCTAATATTAATTAATAATAAGTGTGATTTAATAAGTGCATGCTATATGCAAATAAGTGTGCTAATTATTTTTACATGTATTACTTCATTTAAGACAGTTATTTCCTCTGTGAGATAGGTGTTACTTCCTCCAATGAACAGATTAGGTCATCAAGGCTCATAGAGTTATTTAACTTGTCCAAAGAGCTGTGGCAATTAAATGTGGAGCTATCATTTCAACACAGGTCTTTGAGATTATGAAGCCTTAACTAATGTAATATAATAGACCAATGTGCTAAGCTTTTATATTATTCTGTTCTACAAAATTTTTCTGTGAGTCCTTCAAGAAGAAAAGTTATACTCCTTCCTTCAAATATCATTAACTCTCTGAAATGTATCTGTAAGACATGGATCCTTTCCCCCAAAGAACTTGGGATCTGGGGATAAATATTATACAGAGGCAAACATAATCAAAACAGCAAAAAAATGGTAACTATCACAAAAGCAGCACTGACGGGATTTATTTGGTAGAGCATTAACTTCCATCTGAAGACATCAGAGAATCTTTACATAAACACGGGCCAGATATAGCCTGATACAGAAAAGTGAAAATGGAAATGGGAGATACATATCAACAAGCAAGCATAGACAGCCACACACAGCCACACGTTTTAGGAGGTTCCCCCAGCCTCCAGCATTCACAGGGCTGGTGGATGCTGTATGTCCTTGAGCAAATTATAATCTCTCTTTGACCCTGTCTCCTATAAATTGAAGGGAATGGCTTATAGAATCAACATTGTATGACTCTATGTTAAGATTCTGATTGAATTTGGAGCCAAAGGGAGAAGCAATCCAGGGAAGGAAAGAGAGGTCTATTATATGCTCCTGAGCAATGGTTGCAGGGGGATGGAAAGGTGGGCTTTGCAGAGCAGAGGGGAGATGGAAGCTCTTCTACAAGCCCAAAGGCCTGATTCTGGGAAGAACCTTTCTATAGCCACAAGAGGATAATGCTTGGTGTCCACTTTGTCCCCACCCTTTGGGGAACTGTACTCTTGTCTCTCCTTTCACTACACAGCTTGCATGGTAAAAAGGGATTGTAGGCTGGTCTTCAAATTCAGGGTATTTCTTAGGGCTGGTTGGCAGGTGCCTGGACTCAGATGACCTTCTCCCATTAGTTTTCATAAGGAAATTCCCATAACACTACAATTCGAGAAATATAGATTAAATACTAAGTACAACACTGCCACATAGTAGGTGTCCAGTAAATGTCTACTGGAAATCAGGAAAGATGCGCTTGAAACAAGGCAGGACAGCTTTCCAAATGACCTAGCCCTTCTTTTTCCAGTGATAACAAGTCAGGGGGCCTTGCCTAGAGTATAAGACCTCTCCTATCAGCTTCCCTTCTTAAATTTTATTGGCAAAAAGTTACTGTATCATTTCCAAGGGAAACTATGCCACAAAAAAATAGACACTGAATCAACGAACACTTGAGCATTCACTGAGAAAAATATGCAAACCATGTTCTTAGGAAAGTGTAAGTGAAATAACAGTAAGTGAAAATGTCAAATAAAAATTATTATATATAATCTATAATTGTTATAGTGGTTATATATGAAAAGATGTAAAATAAGCCAAGAGATGATGAAAATAGTTATTTATGTGAAAAGAATAAAGATAAATTCCTTGTGAAACTGATATAATAATAAATTCATTTTCTACTAAAAATATTATTGCATTTTTTCTTATTATTGTTAAATATACAAACCATGCAATGAATGTAAAATTCTCTATATGATTTCATCTCCCCCCTCAAGAGGTAGCCTCTTTTAGCAGTCTGCTGGAATATTTCCAGAATTGTAATGTATATATAAGCATACTTACACATATTTTTCCATAAATGGGACGATATTATGCATTCTGTTTTATAGATAGATTATTTTTTAAGTATTAATAGTTTATGATAGTGGAAATAACATAAGCTTATAAAATCTTCTAACAATAAAGAAAAAATAATCAATTCAGAGACAATTCTAGACATTCAAGTACAGATGACAAAATAGAGTCTTTCCTTAATTGCCGTCAAGATTCTAATCAGGTGAAGCACAACATTCCCTCATATGCAGCAGCCTGGTAACAAGGCCTTGCCCTCCAAGTTTGGAGGGAGGGCAGCAGAGGAATTCTGATAGTGTGGGGGAAGGGAATGCAACTTCAGCCCCATCTGTCATTTCGTGCCTGACATGTCAAGACAAGACCCAATGGACTTCTTCACAATGAGGGAGGAAAAAGTTGCCTCTTTTTCTAATTAAATAGATGTGGAGCCCAGGGAATCTGTAAGTAAGCCACAAAGAGACTGTTGGTGAAAAGCTGCCCCGTAATGTGCCAGCAAACCCCACAGGTTTGGTTCTGATTTTCTGAGTTTATACCCTACTTTCCAAGGAGAAGTGCAACCCCTGTGTGCCTTCTCTCCCAAGGGATGCTTCTCAGCTACAGGAGGTTTCTATTCATTATCCTCATGTCATTCTAGCTAATAGGACTGAAATTTTCCTGAGGTCACATGGCAACACTGTTCCATCTTAGAACCAGGCAGCCTGGAAAACTGCCTTTTCCTTCTGCTCTGTAACTACGAGAGTAATGACATAATATAAGATTATGCAGCTCAGCATATGATATTTCCTGGGAGAGCAGAGTCTTAGGAACGGAGGCCTGGGAAGTTCATTTTAAGGCAAAACAGCCTCACTAAAGGCTCTTGGATACACTAGAATTGCTGCTTTTTATACTGAGCCTAGGGATTTGGGGACTTACGAATACTGGCCACTCTGAACATTTGTGTTTTTCTGAAGTGATGGTCTAATGCATGGATTGGACGCTTAAAAGAATTTTGGATACCCTAAAATGTAAAAAAATCCTTATGTTATAGTTCTTAGACCTGCTGTAGCAGACACTGTTGGTGCTCTGGCCAGATCCCCTTGGGTTTATTTTTTCTCTTTTTTACTATTTCAGCACACTCTTCCCTTGATTCCAGTGTGCTTTTGCCTTTAAAGGCTCACGCCTTCGACTCTTTTCAGAAGAGCTTTGCTCAACTATGCAGAAAGCTGAATATCTGGAGTTTATATCCTCCTGGGGTGGCTGTTAGCCAATGACAGACTGGTGAAGAAGTATGAAAGCCCAGCTCCCTTGCCTCAAGAGGGATAATCTGATGTGTATTTTACACTCCAGTGTGCCCTGTGGAATATGACTAAAGTTGGAGCTTTGCCAGAAATTACTTGGCTTCTTCCCTTTCTACATCCTGTTTCCGTCACTACCTTACTGGATTCTCCCAGGAGCATTTTCTTAATAACTCACTTACATACATATTCTGGTCTCAGGGTATCCTTTTGGGAAACCTTCCCTAAGACAATTGAATACAGATGCCAGCAGGTTGGGGTCAACTGTCTCTTTGCTACTGAGCCTCTTAAAAAACAACCGATCACAACCTAGAAGTGAGACAGGTTGTCACTAACAAGCTGGAGGCATGGTTACAGGCAAAGAAAGATAAGAAGCAGATGGATGAGCACAGAAGGAAGACAGAGAAAAAGGAAAGAGGAAAAAGAATGTTTAGTAAGAAATGATAAGAAAATCATTTATTTTTTCATTCAGTTGATATCTATCATGTTACCCTGGAAAAAGTTTAAAATAAGAATGAAAATCTCTAGATTCCTGTTCAGACTCCATAAATTATTGACTGCTTGACCTTAGACAAGTCACTCAAATTTTCTGAGCTTCAGGTTTTTTTATCTCTAAATTGGGAATCATAATACCTAATCCATAGGATTATTGGAAGGATCAAATAAAACAGTAGAAGTGAAATCACCTTAAAGTTACAAAGCATAAAGAAATACTGTCTTTACTAAACATTCTTTGAGCCTACTGATTTAGACTACATTAGTAATTTACTAAGCTATAAAAAGCATTTAAGATATGATACTGTCCTATAAGAAGTTTCAATCTAACTGGAGAAAAAAAACAAAACACAAAGGAAATGGCTAAATAACAAGTATGTATCTAGATACAAAAATATGTAGACAATAAAGGCAAAAAAGATTTCAGAAAGTGGTGAGATCAGTTTCCCCGAGGGAAGGGCTAACATATTAAGTCATGTCTCCCTGTTAGATATGTATATGGCATCTGCTCTCCTTTTTGGAGCACTCCTTGCATCATTGGTAATCTGTTATATAACATTAGGCTTTTCCACCAGAAGTAGGCACAGATCAAAGCTGAGTTGTTCTCTTAAGAATCTCCACTGCCGACCACATAGTTAATGCACAATAAGTGTTTCGCAATGAGTAAGTAATATGAGGTGGACATTAGGTTAGATAGCATTTGAGCAGAAATTTGAAAATATGTTGGAATGTGAATTAAAATGGAAACAATGGGAAAGCTTATTTAGACTCAAGCAGAATTGATGCTTGGCATAGTAGGAGAAAATTTGAAGAGATAGGATAACAGTCACATTATAAAAGATCTTACCTGCCAACTTGATGGTTAGACTTTTGCCCAATGCGGGAGTCACTGAAGGTTTTGCATCAGAGTAACGTGCTGGAATCAGTGCGACCGGAAGATCTTCCTGGCAGCAGCATGTGGGATGTACTGAGTGATATGTCGGGGGGTGGACCCAGTCAGAGAGCTGATGCAATACGTACGAGGCATGAGATGGTGAGGAGTTAGACTAGAGAGCAACAGTTGTCTAGAGGCTCAAATCATTGCCACGGGCCACCTATCCTTGTCCTAGCTTCTTTTTCATAACTTAACCAGAGATTAAACTTTTGTGTTTAAGCAAGTAGAGCCTCAATTCCTCACTATCTTCCAACAAGTGAGTTGGCAAAGAATTGATTTACATAAAACTAGAAGGTAAAGTCTAACTACCCGTCTGATGCATTTATCCACAGATTTCCTTCTGGGTAGCATTTGTGCTATGCTTAAACTTGTAAGGCAGCCTGTTTCACTTTAGCATTACTGGCGTTGTTGAAATACAGAGCACACTGACATGATTGGCCATTTGTTTCAAGAAACCCCAGAAAAATTAGCCTGGGGTTAAGGGGCCTGACAGTCCCATTTGACATGGGACTGGCAGTCAGAAAACCTAGCTTATATTTCCAAATTCATCACTAAGTTGCTGTGTAGTATTTGGCAAGTCCTTTCTTCTAATTTTATTTTGGCTTTCTCATCTTAAAAATGATGAATTTGGAGTAGATCATTTATTTGCAAACCTGGATAATCATTACCTTCACCTAGGGAACTTATTAAAACCATGCCAAACCTACTGAACTAGAATCTTTGGGAACTGGGCTCAGGAATTAGATTGTTAACAAACTCTTAAGTGATCTCACGAAGCCAACTTGGATCTGGTCCAAGTAGAAGCAGTCTTATCCCGCTCTTAAAATTCTACTTAAGAATTTTATTCTGTAAGCCAGGTGCAGTGGCACATGTCTATATTTCCAACTACTTGGGAGGCTGAGGCAGGAGGATTGCTTAAACCCAGGAGTTCAGGGCTGTCATGCAAGACGATTGTGCCTGTGAATAGCTACTGCATTACAGCTGGGGCAACATAGTGAGAGTCTGTCTTCAGAAAAAGAGAAAGAAGAAGGAGAAGGAAAAGAAGAATTATTTTATTCTGTGATTCTTATGCTAGTAATTACCCAAGCAGTCATATCAATGTAATCTTTTTATCAGAATATACCAGCCTAGCTTTAATAAGGGGGAAAGGTATCATTAACAATATAGAGAATGTTTCCCTAACTCTGCCCCTTCCTGCTGTTGTGGACTCTTCAATTCTCCACTTCCCCAGTATTTCGGGAGTTCACTGGGGTGTATATCCATGAACATTCCTTCCAGGTGAGGTGGCTTTCCGCCCTCCTCTCCGCTCAGGTTCAGGATCCGATGTGCACTCCTCTTCCCAGGAGTAACACATGTCATCTCTGAAACCTGAGATCTCCTCTCCTAATAACATCTTGCTTGGTGCTCTGAAACCTGAGATCTCTCCAAAAAAATATCTTGGTGCTGCTGTTGTCACTATGTCCTATTGATGCCAGTTATACTATGCTGTGCCAGAGGTGCCACCGGGAGCCAGAGCCCCTAAGGCTGCTGAGACTCCTGATGAAAAGGACCACAGGCATCACTAAATTGCAAGCAGAGCAAATAGGTTCCCTGTCACATGCTAATTCAGACCAATTGCTGTTGCAAATTCTGAGCCTGCGTGAGGGTTGGTGGGAGGTGCCATGACCAATTAATTATGTCTGTTACGGGCACAAGAATGAAGAATGATGATATGCCATGGATTTGCCATCTAGTCTATATCCCCTCTTTATTTTTTACTGTTTGTTTTGTTTTACAAATGAAAATACTGAAGCCCAGAGACTTAGCCAAATTTGCATTCTGCGATACTGCAGAGACACTAATTCTCTCAACTTTTGGTTGGAGGCAACAAGACCATGTGCAGGACTTGAGGCTTATGGTGTTCCCGTGTGTGTGTGTGTGTGTGTGTGTGTGTGTGTGTTCCTTTAGGAAACCAGCTGCACTTCACCACACACAATGCAATGCTTCTTGTGCACAGTCTGTGCAGGCTTTCCAGATATGTATCTGTCCTTTTGAAATTGTTGAGTTTTTTTAAGAAAACTCTATAGAACTTACCCAGGCAGTATTTATCTCAGGACAACTACTTATTGCATTTTCTAACATTTGCTATATCCCCTTCGTTAAAGAGTCAGTCATAAAATAAAGCTTCCTTTGCAGAAAGCTTGTGCCGCTGGACAGATTAGATAACTCGGGATTTGCAGCAGGCGGTGGAGACTTTAACCCGTAGGTCACTCTTTCATCTCTCACCCAGATCAGGCCTGACAGCTGTTCAGGGGCCTGCTTGGAAGGGAATGCCCAGCTGCTTGCCTTGAGACAATTGGCATCAAGCTATGGACCCTTTTTTGAAAATATTGAAATACATTTTGTCCTTTCTTTTAGTTCATGTGTCTGTCATTTCATAAATGACAAGAGCTCCGTGAAAGCCTAGGTGAAGTTTAGTTAGCACAAAGCAGGGAGGCGCCGACCACTGAAACAGATACTGACGTCTGGCCCCGAAGCTCCATCACAAGCCACAGGTAAAACTTTCATCACGTATCATCCTGGGTTTGTGGTAGGTGCTAAATGTTGAATTGAAGAAGAGGCTCTTTGGCCACATGTTAACAGAGTTCTTTATTCTCCATCATCCTCGCTTCTCCAGAGTGATGCCCGAAGCAGGTGCAGCACATCTTGCAGGTAGATGGTGCTCAGTGTCCTAGTTGACTTCAACTCACTAGCAAATACAAAGTTAAGTTCACCTCAGAAAATAGCCATTTATACTGTGATTGTTGTAATAGTTTATTTCATTATAGGAATGGAGAGTGGAAAAGAGTATATTGTCAATAGGATTTTTATATCATTAACCTAAAGCAATAATTCCCAACTTTTCAACTAAAGGACACCTCATATTCAGAACCATCCCCCACACACACACACTCACAAACACACACATACATAGGTGTGGCCATATTTTTCGTATTCGTGGAATGGCAAAACATTTCTATGCTTACAAATCTCTGAAATTCTTGTAAGAATTTCCAGCCTCCCCAGTTCTCCCTTCACCTCTGTCTAGAGGATTGTTCACGTATGTGTCCTTACAGGTAATCATATCTGTTGAAATATCCAGTGGAGTCTCTTAAAGGAGTCTCCATGCATCATCTTCATAAATGTATGACAATAATAAAAATGTAGTATAGAGTAAAAAAGTAAGTCAGTGACAATTTTGATGCCACCTTACTTTTTTAAAATATTTATTTGTATCACAAATTTTCCATGAGAGACTAAGTTTAAATGATCACTATGAAACAATTGCTCCAATATGACTGCTGCTGTTATTATTTCTCCTACATTTATAAGCATCATTAATAAATTTTGGAAATAATCATAGAGCATTGTTAGACTTTTCTTTGTTTATTGAAAGAAAGTAGTTTGGAGAATTGTGGTATAATGGATAGATCATAGGATTGATAGTCAGAAGTCCTATTCTGATTATTAGGCTATGTGGCCATATGACTAAACTCTTCTAAACCTCAATTTTTTTGTCTATAAATAAAAAAAATTATTCCTGTTTCTGCTTCATAGCATAGTTGCAGAGATTAAATACATTAATATTCATGAAAGAACCTGCAAGCTTTTAAAGAAGATTTGTGTGGTACTTATAATACATTTTTTCTGATTATAGAAGTAATAGTAGCTTATTATGGAAAATTGAAAAATGCAATAAAGTAGGAAGGAAATTAATATGACTCATAATCTCACAATTCAGAATTATCAACTCTTAAAATTTTACATGTAAATTGCCATACCATTGTTTCTCTGTATATGTATGTGTTTAAAGAATTGAAGTCACACTACAAACATGATATACATTTTACACTTAAGGTACTTTGAGTGTTATGGACTGAATTGTGTTCCTCCGAAACTCATATGTTGAAACCCTAACTCCCAATATGACTATATTTGGAAATAGGGTTTTTAAGAGGTAACTAAGGTTAAATGAACGATTAGGGTGGAGCCCTAATCCAATATGACTGGTGTCCTTATAGAGAAGGGAGAGACACTGAGGATGTACAAACACAGAGGAAAAAAAATGTGAAAACAACAAGAAATTGGCCATTTGCAAGCCAAAGTGAGAGGCCTCAGAAGAAGCAGCCAGGACTTCCAGTCTTCAGAACCGTGAACAATAAATTTCTGTTGTTTAAGTCACCCAGTCTGTGATAGTTTATTATGGTAGCTCCAGCAAAATAATATATTGAACATTTCCCTTTAAATATTT
Source organism: Avahi laniger (assembly GCA_963575035.1). Taxonomy (NCBI): domain Eukaryota; kingdom Metazoa; phylum Chordata; class Mammalia; order Primates; family Indriidae; genus Avahi; species Avahi laniger. The sequence goes on along the minus strand of CAUYSK010064422.1, from coordinate 277 downwards.
TTAAAGAATTTGATTTTTAATGGCTACAGATTCATCATTTTGATATAATTATGTAACCAGTCCTCTTTTTTGGAATATTTAGGTCATTCCCAATTTTTGCTGTAATAAATAATGCTTTTAATATCCTTGTATGTTGGTAAATCATTTTTTAGAAACAAAATGCCCTCAAAAAGACCATAGTATGAATTAATGAGAATAAATTATGGGAATTCTTTGTACTATTTTTATAACTTTTCTCAGTTAAAAATTACTTCAAAATAAAAGTGTGTGTGTGTGT
>CAUYSK010064421.1:0-55716 GCA_963575035.1 Avahi laniger | reverse complement strand
AAATAGAAAGAAATTAATTGGACAGCTAAAAATATGTAGAAAAAATTAGCTAGGCATGGTGGCACGTGCCTGTAGTCCCAGCTACTCGGGAGGCTGAGGCAGTTGGATCGCTTGAGCCCAGGAGTCTGAGGTTGCTGTGAGCTAGGCTGACACTACGGCACTCTAGCCCAGGCAACAGAGTGAGACTCTGTCTCAAAAAAAAAAAAAAAAAAAAAGTTATGCAGCTAAAGTAAATTTTAGTAACATGAAATAATGCTGCTGTTATGTTAATGAGAAGAGTGACATAGAGTATACATACACACATGATAATTACAACTGTGGTTTTTAAAAAATTACCTAGGAAAAAAGACTAGAAATACATCAAAATGCTAAAAGTACATGAATTAAAATACTATAAGGAATTTTGTATTTTTGTCTTCTGGATTTTCAGTAATTTATAATGTAAAAAATAAATTTATATTTTATTTTAATTGAAATGTAGCTTGAAACTATTCTATAAACAGCAGTTAATAATGAATAATCTATTTAAGGAAATTTAAAAATCTGACAACCTTAAGCAACCCTAGAAAACTTACAGCTCTTGGGTTATGCAGTGAGTTTGATCCTCACTCTCATAGTTTTTTGTTTTTGTTTTTAAAGAGATGGGGTCTTGCTCTGTCACCTAGGCTAGAGTACAGTGACACAATCATAGCTCACTGCAGCCTGGGCACAAGTGATCCTTCCATGTCAGTGACTTCTATCATTATAGAGAAGAGACACAAGACTGATTTTATTTAACAGCATATACTTTCATGCCTTTCTCAGAAATCACAATGAACGTGCATTAAAATATGCAAGTGTAGTTGCTCACCACTACAACTAGCCTCACTCTCATGTTTTATACCCTGCTAGAGGGGAAGGAGCTTTTCCACTTCAACTTTTAAATGATTTCTCACTTGCAAGCAAACTAATTCATAGGAAGAAAAAATATTTTTACATTCACAAAAGAAACTATTGCTGGACTATGACTTAATTGGTATAAGTGATGACTCCATATTCCTGAAGACACTTTAAGTCAGCTAATTGGTATGATTTTTCAGTCTCGTTAGTGAACAGCGTTTATAGCCCTTGAACGTTATACCTAGGTTGCAGATATTAAATGGAGATGGTTTTTGGATGCTTATGTCTTGGAAGTCCCTTCATTTTCAGCAGATAAAAAGGGATCTTAGTCTAAAGTTTTCAGAATCTTTCTAGAAAACTTACACTGACCTGTCCTGACCAATTCAATTTAACCTTTTTCAAAAGATGGTATAAATATATTGTCTTTAAGACTTCAATGAGAGGTCATATTTTATATTTCACACTTTAAAAAATGTAACCTATTTTAATTTAGATCTGAAAGTTGTTTTTAATGTGAAAGTATTTAACTGAAATAAATACTGTCATTTCTGTAGCTGACTTATTGATTTTTTTAATCCTCTTAATTCTACAGTGCATGCAGCTAATTTAACTGTTAAGAAATAGCAGTATCTATGTCATTATTTTAATTTTATTAACTATAATAGTGCCTTGTGTTTATAGTACTTTGTATTTTTTAATGTGTTCTTGCATCCTTAATCCCATTTGAACCCACACTGGTCCTTTGAAGTAGGTAAGGTAGGGCTTCTATCCATCTGACAAAAGGGAAAATGGGCACAGAGAGACATGAAGTTGGTAACAAAGGTTCCCGGCCAGTTAGTGGAAGAGCTGGGCCTAAAATTAATATCTGCGGGCTCGCAGCCCAGATAGAGAGAACGTGTTTATAAGCAATAGAATCTGGCGGTTTGTACAGAACCACTGTGCCGGAGTTCTTAAAAGTACCTTCTTTCTTAAGCAGGCTAAGTCTCGTTCCCCTTTTAATGTTGCATATGTGATTAATTAACTTAGCAAGCCCTTTCTTCCTGTGGTAATAAAAAAATAAACTTCAGCGCAGGCTACTTCTGAACTTTAGTACCTGTGGAATCCATGAGGCTTTCCTGTAGAAGTCGACCATGTACGCTTGTAGAGTAACCTGCGTACCTGATTCATTTGCATGTTGACCCCTGGTGAATTTTCTAGTGGTAAAGACTGATTTAGAGGGATGCCTTGCCCGAAGCCAAAGAAAGGGAACAGGTAATTGAATCAGAAGTGAGAAGTTTGTCTTTGGAGTTCCCAGCTCTTCTTCCTTCCTCCCCGACCCAGGTTTTTTTAATTATCTTGTTCCCCCATTGTTTCTCCTTTCTCCCCTCAGCCAAAGTTTTATATCCAGAAAGAATAAAAAAGAATAAAAAAAAACTAATAACAAGTTTTTACATCTGTATGGGAGTGTATAATATACGTGTAATATTGAACTTAAGTTTCTGAATAGATATTTAAACACCCAAGAGCTGTGAAGGGCTATAATATAAAAATTCAAGAGATACAAAGAATTATAATGTAAACATTCAAGAGCTACAGAGGGTTATAATGTAAAAAGCCTTCCTTTTCCCCACTTCAGATTCCTTGTCATCAAGCTCCTCTCTCTAGAGGCAGTGGTGGTGCCAGTTTCTTGATTTGCCTTCCAGAACCATTTTATGCCTAATTATATTTCAAGTGTGCCTCCAATGTTGAAATGTCTTAGGAGAATTCAAGCTTTTATTTAGTTGAAGCCAAAGGAAGGACTCTCGGATGGTAGCATTTTAGGTGTCAGTAACCGGATAGCATTCACTGGATGAGTGGTTGCAACAGCATTCCTTTGCCGAAAGTAAAAGTTCTAGAATCATCTGTTCCTTTATTCCTATAGCCTACAACCAGAGGCACTCTCAGTGAGCAGAGAATTGTCAGCATCTGGGAAAGGGAGCGGACCACATTGCTTCTGGCTTGTATAACAGTCTTACAGGCTCTTCCTTTGGCTCACAGGTGAACAGCCTGCGCGTGGCTGACCCCGTGGCGGCTGTGCTGCAGCTGCAGGACTGCAGCGTCTTCATCAAGATCATTGACCACATGTGAGTGTGCCCCGCACGCCTCTCCACCTCTCGGGCAAAGCTCATTGCTGGGGTGGGGGCTTCATTTGCTCCCTTTCCTGGGCGATGGCTGTGACCAGAAAGCACGGGGCTCCACTGGGATGTTGTAAGCCAGGGTGGGGCCCAGAGATAAGAACACGTTGACCTAATCCTTCACTTACTGTGCCTTTCTGCGGGCAAGTTTCCTAGTTGTCCCATCCCAAGGCTGCTTCACGCGTTCACGGCACCACCTCCAAAACACCACGATCTCACACGTTCCAAGAGTCCAGGCTCAGCTCCCATCCTCTTGTCTCAGCAGGGGTCTTCCACAACCCTCTTTTCTTCTCTTTTTTTATTGTGAAGGGGTGGGGGTTGTGAGGAGGGGTGTTCAGTTGCCTTGTTTTTTTCTTTGTTGTTGTTGAGACACAGTCTCATTCTGTCACCCTGGTGTCATTGTAGCTCACTGCAACCCCCAACTCTTGGGCTCTAAGTGATCCTCCTGCCTCAGCTTCCCAGGTAGCTGGGACTACAGGCGTGTGCCAGCACGCCCGGCTAATTTTTTCTATTTTTAGTAGAAACAGGGTCTTGCTGTTACTCAGGCTGGTCTCGAACTCCTGACCTCAAGTGATCTTCCCACCTCAGCCTCCCAGAGTGCTAAGATTATAGGCGTGAGCCACCCTGCCCAACCTTGCTTTTGCTTTTGAAGAGATAAATTTCCTTGGCTGATGACAAGAGCAGTTGATGCCTCCAGGAGTAAGGATGTGTGTTATTCTTGATTTAATCACTGTAGGTTTATAACCTGGTGGGAAATTTTCATAAGGAGGGTCAAAAATAAGGATGCTCATTTTTCAAGTTGTCTTCTAGCATGCTGCCTGAACCTTAGACTGCCATGGCTGGGGGGTTGGGGGGGTTAGGGGCTATAGAAATTCCAGGTTAACCTTAACCTCCATCTCAGATTCAGGACAATGCAGACCAACTTCCTTTTGGAAGACACTTGTTCTTGGTTAATATGTTCTGACTATTGCATTTTTGCTACTGCTACTGGTGCCAACCTAAATCAGCAGCCTCGTTCTGGAGTGGAAGGCAGTGGAGGATGGCAAGGTTGGGGGAAAGATAGAAACTGTGGGAATCAATCAGGGCTTGTCTCCTTTGTCACTTGGCCTTCTCTATGGGAAAATTCATTGGCTTTAACCCCTCTGACAGGTTTCCCTTTCTGTTCTTCTGTGTGTGGTAGCCTAAAGCAAAAAGGCTGTCACATCTCTTTGATAACTGTGAGGCTTGAATAGTAAAGTTTAGTGGAAGTATTTTGCCAGAAAACCTAGATACCTGACATTTGTCTTGCTAATGTTGACCTTTTCTCTTCCCAGTGAAAGGCATCCCTCAGGCGTCAGTCAGCCATATATACTGAGCACCTGCTATTTTCCTAGCTTTCAGCTAGTATAGTTAGAGAGTGGGCTGTTGTAAACGATGCAGTTGTATTTATGAATGCTGTAGGAGTACCTGAGCAGCATGACGGAGGCATGACCGGCAGTGGTCCGGATGGCTTCCTGATAGAGATGAGACTTGAACACAGTCTTAAAGGATGGGCTAGATTTCTCTAGGACCAGCATTTTCCAAAGCATGTTCCATGCAACTTATACCAGGGGCTTTGTGGGAAAAAAGAGCTTTTGAGGTCAAATAGTTTTAGGAAATAATGTATGTTATATCCTCTTCTTTAGAGAATGTTCAATTTGGGCCAGGTGCAGTGGTTATGGCCTGCAATCCTAACCTTTTGGGAGGCCAAGGTGGGAGGATCACTTGAGGCCAGGAGTTCATGACCAGTCTGAGCAACATGGCAAGACATCATCTCTGCAAAATACAGAAAAATTAGCTGGGCATAGGCCTGTACTCCCAGCTACTCAGGAGGCTCGGGCAGTAGGAACTCTTGAGCCCAGGAGTTGGAGGTTGCAGTGAGCTGTGATGAGGTGACTGCACTCCAGCCTAGGTGACAAAGCAAGACCCTGTCTCAAAAACAAAAAAAAAAAAAAAAGAAAAGAAAGGAGAAAGAAAATGTTTAATTTGGTTTAACCCAGCATTCTCAAACATTTAACCTGAGAATCTCTTTTTAGTTTTATTTAATGTAATATTTTTAGGTAAATACTGCTTTATACCAAGGCCAAGGAGTCACAACATTCCAGACTGGGGGTAGATAGGAAAGATGGCTCCTCTGAGAGTCCATAAGGAGATTAGCATCTCCTCAAGGCTTTGCAGGAGTCCCTGATCTCACACTAGCTACCCAGAACGCCTCTTGTGATGGATCCACTTGGAAGAACCCTTTGTAATCACATGGGAGATGTGGGAGGTATACTCATGGTGTTGGCTTGGATACTTCTTTCCTTTGCAGGATGTCTCTGGCATCGGAAGGTTCTGGGCCTACCCTGCCCTCCAGAAAGTTGGCTGAGACCTGACAGTTCAGGTTCTGAGGCGCAGGGTGCCCTTTAATCAGTATCTCCCGCTGTAGCCTAGACAGAGAAGTCAGCTTTCTAACCCGAAGTGTTATTTCACGTATTTCAGAAGTGAGATGATCCTCAGAACCGCAGTTAGCTGGAGCAGCCAGCGGCCTGGTCCCTGGGCCGTGCGAGAGCTCCCCCTGCTGCCTCCCTCCCGTGGTTCTCGTCGCACTTTGCTTGCCCTTCCAGGACACAGACAAGCTCCGGCAAGGGCCTCACCTCTGGGCGGCTTTCAGCACCTACGCCTTCAGCCTAGTGTGGGAACTTTGCCCTGTCACTTCAGAGCCTTGTTTCCTCCCTTTCTTTCAGTTCTTGGACCTGGTTTTCCCTCCCACGGCCTCTCTCGCTCTCACTCTAGCCATGTTTTCCAGGCCTCCTGACATTTGACAGTTGAGCCATTCCGGATGATTTAACGTAGCTTCCCATTCACCTGCGCCCCCTCCATCTCCTCTTGGCCCCCTTCCCACAGAAATTTTTCATATTTGCAAAAAGGATGGCAGAGTGCTATCTTTTGCAGAACTGCATGCCTCAAGTCCCCACTTCTCACCCACCACACAGTTCCATCTGGATAGATGGTGTCCTGGTAGCTTCTCACCTGTCTCTAGGATCTGATCCGGTTCTCTCCCAGACCCTGCTTACACAGAGCCCCGAAAGAAGGGGAGGTAGTATGTAATGCAGTAGCAAGGAGGCAGATTGCTGAGTACACTGGTCCTAATACTTGCTCTTTTTCTAGCCATGGCTCTGAAGAGGGGCAGCAAATCCTGCAGCAGCCGGTGCCAGCACGACTGGACTTTGTGTGCAGTTTTCTGCAGAGTAAGCACCTTTTTTATCTAGTGGGGAAGGAGCTGCTTCCTCAGCTCCTGGGGCTTGGGAGTCCAGAGGAATCAGTTCATGGGTGTCTGGAGGAGAAAGGATTCAAGGCTCCCTACTCTTTAGCACAGAGACGAATACAGCTGGGGCAGCTTCCCTGGGTCTTGTGATGCCTCCATCAGTTGGTGTAAGAAGAGTGTCCCTCAGTTCCAGAGCCTACTTCAGAGATACAGGTAGAGCCAGAAGGTCACTTTTTGGGACTTATCACCTCGGGCTCCTGTTCCTCCCACTTTGAGAGGACAGAAGAGAGGGAAAGATTCGTGTTACCGCAAATAACTTTGAATTAATTGCTTAGGTGACAGGTATAAGGGCAGAGGTAGATCGAGATTGAGATCTTGATCCTTCTCACTGCTTGTGTGACCTTTCTGGACATGGGTTTCCTGGGTTTCATATGGAGATAATAATAAATGCTCTTCAGCCTGGTGGGTGGATTAAATAAGAATACACACAAAGCTTCTAGCACAATGCTCGTCAGCTCCCCTGCCCCTGTCCAGCCTTGGACCACAGAGTCCTCATCTTTGACATGGAAGCTATCTGCCATTTCCACCTCAAGAGAATTACAAGAAAGGTGAGAATATATTTAGATAAAGCAAGGTGTTAGTAATTGAGCCCAGACCCTGTGGCAGCATATGAGCCAGATGTGCCCAGTCATCCTCTTCTGACTCAGCTGCAGGCTTCCTCTCTGACCTTGGTTGAAACAGGACTCTGGAATGATCTGGAATCTCTGGGCTCCTTCTCTGTGGTGCTAAGTGGAAATTGGTGAGTGGATGGGAGAGTGCAGTGTCATGACCCAGAGTTGTGAATTCCCAGCCTGATTTCTTCTTGCACTGTCCCCATAGACTTCGGACTGACCCAGGATAAAACTGACTTCACATGGAAAAGTGTAAGTCAGGGGAGAGAGGACATAGGAATGAGGAGCCCTACACCTCATAGCCCTACCAGAGATAGCCATTCTGCTTCTCAGATTTAAGTGTCTGGGATCTCAGGTTCCTAGGAAGTTTACCCTGCTTTCTACATTGTTGTCATTGCAGAAAATCGAAAACATCCCTCTTCTCCACAATGCCTGGTGTCTGTGCAGAAGGTGATGGAGGGATCAGAGCTGGAACTGGCCAAGGTACCCGAGGAATACCAGCCTGGGGGGTGGGTGTGAGGGCAGTACCTGAGGGACCTGCAGGGCCTTTTCTTAACCCAAGGGGAGGTGTCAGGGGCTTTGGGAGGTTGGAGGTAGGACCAGGCAGCCACCTGTCCTAATTAGGCAGAGGCTAATTTAGCCCAAGGATTCTAAGAGTCCACAATCTTATGACAAAGATCAAAAGACAAACAGTGGGCCCAGGTGCAGCGGCTCACGCCTGTAATCCTGGCACTCTGGGAGGCCGAGGCGGGCGATTGTTTGAGCTCAGGAGTTCGAAACCAACCTAAGCAAGAGCAAGACCCCATCTCTACTAAAAAAATAGAAAGAAAGTAATTGGACAACTAAAAATATATAGAAAAAATTAGCCGGGCATGGTGGCACATGCCTGTAGTCCCAGCTACTCGGGAGGCTGAGGCAGAAGGATCGCTTGAGCCCAAGAGTTCGAGGTTGCTGTGAGCTAGGATGATGCCACGGCACTGACTCTAGCCAGGGCAACAGAGTGAAACTCTGTTTCAAAAAAAAAGACAAACAGTGGTTTACTAGAGCATTACTGTGGGCCTCAATGGAGACCTGGCAGGAATAAGGCTTACCCAGCAATCATCATATTTTTCTATCTAGCTCAGTCTGCTTCATTCCCTCTGCTGTTTCTGGACTGTAAAGGGTGCCTTTAGCTTCACATCCAGGGTTCCACGAATCCAAGAATGATTGGCGCCCAGCTTTTTGCACAGCGTAAATTATATCCTCAATAAAAAACAACAAAGAGTTTCCTGGGGCTGCTAAGGATGGTGGCCTGGGGCTGCTGAATTCTAGGAGTTTTAGAACAGTCTCCAGAATAGCTCAGAGTCCCCAGAATAGCCCAGAATGGGATCACTGAGAAGAGAGACAGCCTTACTCAGTGACCACCTCTTTTTGGCTTCTAGATGACCATGCTGCTCTTATATCACTCTACCATGAGCTCCAAAAGTCCTAGGGACTGGGAACAATTTGAATATAAGATTCAGGTAAGCCCTTGTGCCTCCACTCCACCTAGTGGGCCTAGCCTGTGCTTCACCTCACCCCATTTGTCTTTCTTAAAATAGTGTTTATTGTTCTTTTTAAAAATATGGGTATAGTAATTACAGCCATTCATTATAGAAAATCTGGAAAATACTGAAAAGCACAAAGAAGGAAATAACATTTGCCAATAATCTCATTCCCAGAGATAATTGCTAACTATTTAAAGGATACGCTTTCAAGTCCTTTCTTATGTGTGTATATTTAATTGTAAAGTGTATTGGGATAATACATAGAAATTATTCCCTATTCATATATACATGTGTACGTGTGTGTTTTATACAAAACTGTCACTCCATTTATCTCATCTTTTCCTCTAGAAGGGTCATCTGGAAGAGGCCCACGTAGTTACATATAAAAACTTTCTGACCAAATTGTGTTCCTTACCAATTTACTTTTCTTGTGGTCAAGAGTAAAGTCAGTTAGGAACTCTGACTTGGGTGCGTGTTTAGGGGAGGCAGAAGGGAAGGGAGAAAGTGGGATGAATGTGTCTCTAGTTGAACGTCGATGGCTCGGCCATGGCCTTCAGCCTCTGAGAGGGGGAATGGGATCCAGCAAGCTCCTGGGGCTCAGGAGAACAGGGACGGGCGCTGCCAGGCTGGTGCTCCTGGCAGCCATCCTTCCAGAGGCCTCTTTAACACCTAAGTGATGCTCCTTTTCTCTTTCTGTCACCCAGGCTGAGTTAGCTACCATTCTTAAATTTGTACTGGACCATGAGGATGGGCTAAACCTCAATGAGGACCTAGAGAACTTCTTGCAGAAAGGTGAGTAAGGACATACTCCCAGGGATCCCCATATCTCTGAATTAGGGACTGCTGGGACCCTGAGTCATCTCAGCAATGGGAGTTTCTTTCTGTCCCCAACACAAAGCACAGAGTTGGTGCTTAGGAAAAGTGTGTGTAATGGAGTAGGTTGATTTCTGGGCCATGTTATCATCATCTAGTTCCTGCAGAGCTTCTCCTTGCTGCCAGGATATTTGTAAGTGGTCCTGTCTGCTCTTGGTTTGTCCTTGATCACCTCCCCGATATACATGGTTTTTTTTTGAGAGAGGGTCTCACTTTCTTGCCCAGGCTGGAGTGTAGTGGTGTCGTCATAGCTCACTGTAACCTCAAACTCCTGAGCTCAAGTGATCCACCTGTCTCAGCCTCCTGAATACCTAGAACTACAGGTTCATACTACTATGCCTGGATAATTTTTTTATTTTTTGTAGAGACAGGGTCTTGCTGTATCGTCCAGGCTGGTTTCAAACTCCGGGCCTCAAGCTATCCTCCTGCCTCAGTCTCCCAAAGTACTGGGATTACAAGCGTGAGCCACCACGTCCGGCCTCCCTTTTTTATTTTTTAAACAAAATCTACTCTAGACTTAGAAGCTGGAAACACAGTCTTTTAAAAAAAAAGGTTTTTGCCTTCATGAAGGCAAAAAAATGCAGATACGTAAACCAATAAACATGATAAGGAATCTAAGTACAGGATATACGAAATGTCTCAGCTGGCAGTGCAATAGAAAGAGCGGTCATTCTGCCAGTCTCCTGGTGAAGAGGTCCGCTTATGATGACAGGAATATAAGAAGTAGGTTTAGGCAATTCTCTTGTAGCCACTGAATTTGATGTTCCTCATGTTCAGGTTCCTCATGGGACCTTCAGGTGGAGACGTTGAAATGTGGCTCCGGAATGCGGGAGAGGGCCCTGGGTTTAGGTCAGTGTGGACAGCTGCTGAGGCCGTGGGCACCGTGGGCAGAGCGAGGAGGCCCCGCCAGAGTCTGGAGAGCTTAGAGTGGGGGTGGAGGTGGGAGGAACAGATGGGGGAGACTGTGAATGGGCGAGTAGAGGAGAGTCCTGCAAAAGTGGTCATGGGAACCAAGGGGAGAGGTTTGAGAAAGAGGGCGTGTTGCAGTGTGAGATTTCAGGGTGGAAGAGTCCCAAAAGGAGGCCAGTGGCTCTGACGTGAGAGGTCACTGGGGGCTACGAGGGGACCCTGCTCAGGGCTCCCAAGCTGTCTCTGCAGTGTTGGCTGGAGGTAAAAGCTTGGGCACTTGGTCCAGTTTCTGAGCATGGAGGACACCCCTCCCTCCACTGTGCTGTCTGAGCACTGATGCTCTGTGGAAATGGAAGCCCTGCACTTGATTTTAGTTAGGGACACTGACCTCTGGATAACCCAGACACCAGGTTTCAGGTTCTGCCCAGTCCCTCCCTCTGTAGTTTACGTATAAGTGTCCGCAGATTCACACCCACTAAGGTGAGTTCTCAAATTGTGTAAAGATGCAAGTCTGTTCACCCTCTTACTAACCTTTCTTGGTTTGTCTTCTTGTCTCCAGCTCCTATTCCTTCTACCTGCTTCTCTGAAGAGCTCTCCCCACCTAGCCACCAGACCAAGAGGGAGGTTCATTTCTTAGAGCTACAGAAGGTTGCCTCCTCTTCCAGTGGGAACAAGTATGTCCTGGACCTCTCCTGGGATGGGGCCTCAGCATCCATGCAGTCCTCACATCCCTGCATTCTAGAGGCTAAGCCATTGACCAGATATTTACACCATCAGAGAGTGCTTAGAGTATCCTATAGATCTGGGATTTCCTCACCTGACCCGGTACTAATCGAGGAAATTTGGTTGGGATCCGTCATGGGCAGAAGGCCTCCCTGTTTATGGAATACCCTTCTTCCTCAGTAAATTCCCTTCTCTCAGTGCATTTCTGCAAAGGCAAGGAGAACACATCACTTTTTCCCCCCCCAACAAAGAAATTAAGGCATGGAAGAGGGAGAAGAAGCGTTTTCTCCGGGTCATGTCATGAGGCATGAAGTAGCACTGCAAACAGAACCCAGGTGCATGGGCCTCCCAGCCAGTGCTCACGTCCATAGACCCCCGCTCCCTCCCTCCCTGCCCATTGCTGGTCACTTCAGATCCTAGGCTCTTACCATGGCATCTGGGCCATCTCCTTCCTCAGCTTCCTCTCAGGCTCTCCAGCCTCACCCATGGGCGACATCCTACAGACCCCACAGTTCCAGATGAGACGGCTGAAGAAGCAGCTTGCAGATGAGAGAAACAACCGGGATGAGCTGGAGCTGGAGCTGGCTGAGAACCGCAAGCTCCTCACTGAGAAGGGTGGGTGCCTGGGATGCCTGCAGATGCGTGTGAATGGATTTGCCCGAAGGATGTCCCGTTACCCTCCCATGTTGTCCCCTCTGCTGGCCCTGGAGCTTAGGGCTCAGCCCTGGGCCTAAGGCCAGACCTCCTGGAAGCAGGGTTCCGTCCTTTGCCCCATCCTCCCTTTCCCTTAGATTGGGTACCACATGCCTCCCCTCCCTCCCCCTCCCCCCATAGTTCTGTGCTGACTCTCCTCTCCTCCTCCCCCCACTCCGGGGCAGATGCACAGATGGCCGTGATGCAGCAGCGTATCGACCGCCTGGCCCTGCTGAACGAGAAGCAGGCGGCCAGCCCACTGGAGCCCAGGGAGCTGGAGGAGCTACGGGGCAAGAATGAGAGGTAGAGCCCTGCCTTCCTTCCCAGCCCCTGCCTGCACCCAGTTCGGGGCCCACGCTCTCTTCTCACTGCTCCTCTCCCTCCTAGCCTCACCATGCGGCTGCATGAGACCCTGAAGCAGTGCCAGGACCTGAAGACAGAGAAGGGCCAGATGGATCGCAAAATTAACCAGCTTTCTGAGGAGAATGGAGACCTCTCCTTTAAGGTGAGTGGTGAGGGCTTGGTCTACACATGGAGGCCCCTCAGGGCTGAGGGGGCCCGGAAGTCTCCCCGAGAAAGGCTTGAGAAGAATGTCCCAGCACCTGTCTTATGCTTCAGTCTCCAGAGACCTGCATACTTTGCCCCTTTCCTGTCCCCTAATTGGCTGCTGCTGGGGTACTGGGTTGTGGCCCTAAATTTTGATTTGTAGTCCTGAATTCGGGGTGGGATTATTGTGATTGGTTTGGGGAGGGTTGGCAGGGTAATGGGAGGCAACTCGCCCCTGGGGTTCGGGGAGCAGACAGCAGTGGTGGTGCCAGCTCTGACCCTGGGTGACGGGGATTCACACTTGTCTGTCTCAGCTGCGGGAGTTTGCCAGTCACCTGCAGCAACTACAGGGTGCCCTCAATGAACTCACAGAGGAGCACAGCAAGGCCACTCGGGAGTGGGTGGAGAAGCAGGCCCATCTGGAGAAGGAGCTCAGCACAGCCCTGCAGGACAAGGTAAACTTCTTCCGGAGAGTCGGGCCCCCATCTTGACCACATGCGCAAAGCTGAGTTCAGTGTACCACTCTGCTCTTCCAGGCTTTTGGGAATTAGGCTGACTTCTTTTTAGGGTTTAATAGTGTGCTGTAATGGAAAGAGTGTGGCATAAAGTCCAGTACACCTGTGAATCTGTCTCTGCTGTTTACACAGTGTGAATCTTGGACAAGTCAATCAGTCTCCCTCTCTAAGCATCCTTCCCCTAAAATGGGAATGATAATGAGTAGCTGCCTCATCAGCTATTGTGAGATAATTTATATAAAGCACTTAACACATTGTGTGGTGTAAAAGTAAGCTCTCAGTGAACTAGTTGCTATTATTATTGTTGCTATTAATAAGAACCCAACTCTGCCACTTAGTAATAACCATTTAGTCCTTGAGCAAGGCCCTTAGCGTCTGGGCTTCAGGTGCCTGCTCTGTAAAAGGGGGATAGCAATAGCTACCTCCCACATTTGTAGGTGAGTTAGAAACTCAGAGAAGCCCCAGCACAGCCTGCTGTGGGTGCTTCGTGAACAGTGGTGGGAAGTTGGTGGAGGAGCTGCGGCGGCTGCCGTTGCAGCTAGTGTTGGTGCCTGGGGAATATTTTTAAGCCGATGCTTGTTTGGATAATCTGGGAGTCAAGACTTGCCTGAGGAAGGGTGTACAGTAAGGAAATTTGAAGTAAACCCAGCCATGGAGAAGAAGTAGGCAGTTCACATGATGACTCGATTCAGCCCTAGAACAAGGGCCAGAAAGCCAGGTCCCTTAAGTCTCAGGTTCATGGTTTTTGAGAGACTTTTTCTAAGCCAGGGCTAAAGGGTGACAAGTTGGTAGGGTCACATGTTTTGTTGATGTTCACTAGGGCCTATGGGGTAATTTGGTGCCTGTTCTGTCTGGTCACACGAGTCTCTTATTTATTCCCAGAAATGCCTTGAAGAGAAGAATGAAATCCTTCAAGGAAAACTTTCACAGCTGGAAGAGCATTTGGCCCAGCTAAAGGAGAACCCGCCCCAGAAGGGCGAGGTGCTGGGTGACGTCTTACAGGTAAGAATACACAGGAGCAGCCAGCAAGACCTGTGCTGGGGTTCGTGTGGACCCGTGTTTGGCACACTCAGGTTCCCGGCGTTCCTCGGTTCCCAGAGGGGCATGGTGTCTGAGGAGTCCTGCTGATCCGCATTATCTCTTTGTCCCACCAGCTGGAAACCCTGAAGCAAGAGGCGGCCACTCTTGCTGCAAACAACACCCAGCTCCAAGCCAGGGTGGACACGCTGGAGACTGAGCGGGGCCAGCAGGAAGCCAAGCTGCTCGCCGAACAGAGCCATTTTGCAGAAGAAAAGCAGCAGCTGGCTAGCCTGGTCGCCGACCTGCAGAGCTCCATCTCTAACCTCAGCCAGGCCAAGGAAGAGCTGGAGCAGGCCTCCCAGGCTCAGGGGGCCCAGCTGACTGCCCAGGTGGCCTCTCTGACCTCTGAGCTCACCACACACAAGGCCACCCTCCAGCAGCAGGCTCAAGAATTGGCCGGCCTGAAGCAGCAGGCCAAAAAGGAGCAGGCCCAGCTAGCACAGGCCCTGCAACAGCAAGAACAGGCCTCCCAGGGCCTCTGCCAGCAGGTGGAGCAGCTGAGCAGCAGCCTGAAGCAGAAGGAGCAGCAGTTGAAGGAAGCAGCCAAGGAGCAGGAGGTAACCAGGCGGGACCATGCCCAGCAACTGGCCACTGCTGCTGCGGAGCTAGAGGCCTCCTTGAAGGAGCAGGATGCAGCTCGCCAGAAGCTGGAGGCCCTGGAGAAGGAGAAAGCCGCCAAGCTAGAGATTCTGCAGCAGCAACTTGAGGCTGCTAATGAAGCCCGAGACAGTGCCCAGACCTCAGTGACACAGGCCCAGCGGGAGAAAGCAGAACTGAGCCAGAAGGTGGAGGAACTCCAGACCCATTTTGAGGCAGCCCACCAGGAGCAGCGTCAGGCCCAGGCCCAGGTGGCAGAGCTAGAGGCCCAGCTGAGGTCTGAGCAGCAAAAAGCAGCTGAGAGAGAAAGGGTGGCCCGGGAGAAGGACCAGCTCCAAGAGCAGCTCCAGGCCCTTGAGGAGTCCTTGAATGTCACCAAGAGCAGCCTTGAAGAGGAGAAGCGCAGGGCCACAGATGCCTTGGAAGAGCAGCAACGTTGTATCTCTGAGCTGAAGGAAGAGACCCGAAGCCTCATGGAGCAGCATAAGCGGGAACAGAAGGAGCTAGAAGAAGAGAAGTCTGGGCGCAAGGGGCTGGAGGCTCGATTACAGCAGCTTGGGGAGACCCGTCAGGCTGAGACTGATGCCCTGCGGCGGGAGCTGGCAGAGGCCATAGCCTCCCAGCACAGGGCCGAGGGTGAATGCGAGCAGCTCGTGAAAGAGGTAGCCACCTGGCGTAAGCGGTATGAGGATAGCCAGCAAGAGGAGGCGCAGTATGGTGCCATGTTCCAGGAACAGCTGAGGACCCTCAAGGAGGAACGTGAGAAGGCCCGCCAGGAGCTGCAGGAGGCAAAGGAGAAGGTGGCAGGGATAGAGGCCCGCAGTGAGCTCCAGA
This sequence comes from Avahi laniger, assembly GCA_963575035.1. Classification (NCBI taxonomy): domain Eukaryota; kingdom Metazoa; phylum Chordata; class Mammalia; order Primates; family Indriidae; genus Avahi; species Avahi laniger. Next base: position 40,452 of record CAUYSK010064421.1, on the reverse strand, counting down.
TAGGCCGGCAGCAGAATGAGCTAGCCCAGCTCCATGCCAACCTGGCCAGAGCCCTCCAGCAGGTCCAGGAAAAGGAGGTCAGGGCCCAGAAGCTTGCAGACGACCTTTCCACTCTGCAGGAGAAGATGGCTGCCACCAGCAAGGAGGTGGCCCGCCTAGAGGCCTTGGTGCGCAAGGCAGGTGAGCAGCAGGAAACAGCCTCCCGGGAGCTACTCAAGGAGCCCCCGAGGGCAGGAGACAGAGAGTCTGAGTGGCTGGAAGAGCAGCAGGGACGCCAGTTCTGCAGCACACAGGCAGCGCTGCAGGCCATGGAGCGGGAGGCAGAGCAAATGGGCAGTGAGCTGGAGCGGCTGCGGGCTGCGCTGATGGAGAGCCAGGGACAGCAGCAGGAGGAGCGTGGGCAGCAGGAGAGAGAGGTGGCACGGCTGACCCAGGAGCGGGGCCGGGCCCAAGCTGATCTGGCCCTGGAGAAAGCAGCCAAAGCAGAGCTTGAGATGCGGCTGCAGAACGCCCTTAACGAGCAGCGTGTGGAGTTTGCTACCCTGCAAGAGGCGCTGGCGCATGCCCTGACCGAAAAGGAGGGCAAGGACCAGGAGCTGGCCAAGCTTCGTGGTCTGGAGGCAGCCCGGAAGGCAGAGCTGGGGGAGCTTCAGCAAACTGTGGAGCAACTGAAGGAACAGCTGGCTAAGAAAGAGAAGGAGCACCAGCAGTCTTCAGGGACGACCGGCAGAGAAGATGCATCCAGCTCAGGAGCCCAATCTGCGGCTGCTGGCAGGACAGAGCCGGCAGGCCCTGAGTTGGAGGCGCTGCGGGCAGAAGTGAGCAAGCTGGAGCAGCAGTGCCGGCGGCAGCAGGAGCAGGCCGACAGCCTGGAGTGCAGCCTCAAGTCTGAGCGGGCCTCTCGGGCCGAGAGGGACAGTGCTCTGGAGGCTCTGCGGGGCCAGTTAGAGGAGAAGGCCCAGGAGCTGGGGCACAGTCAGGGCACCTTAGCTTCCGCCCAAAGGGAGCTGGCTACACTCCGCGCCAAGACCCAAGACCATAGCAAGGCTGAGGATGAGTGGAAGGCCCAGGTGGCCCGGGCCCAGCAGGAGGCTGAGAGAAAAAACAGCCTCATCAGCAGCTTGGAGGAGGAGGTGTCCATCCTCAACCGCCAGGTCCTGGAGAAAGAGGGGGAGAGCAAGGAGTTGAAGCGGCTGGTTATGGCCGAGTCAGAGAAAAGCCAGAAGCTGGAAGAGAGGCTGCGCCTGCTCCAGGCAGAGACGGCCAGCAACAGCGCCAGGGCTGCAGAACGCAGCTCTGCTCTGCGGGAGGAGGTGCAGAGCCTCCGGGAGGAGGCCGAGAAACAGCGGGTGGCTTCAGAGAACCTGCGGCAGGAGCTGGCTTCACAGGCAGAGCGAGCGGAGGAGTTGGGCCAAGAATTGAAGGCGTGGCAGGAGAAGTTCTTCCAGAAGGAGCAAGCCCTCTCTGCCCTGCAGCTTGAGCACACCAGCACGCAGGCCCTGGTGAGTGAGCTGCTGCCAGCCAAGCACCTCTGCCAGCAGCTGCAGGCCGAGCAGGCAGCTGCTGAGAAACGCCACCGCGAGGAGCTGGAGCAGAGTAAGCAGGCAGCTGGCGGGCTGCGGGCAGAGCTGATGCGGGCCCAGCGGGAACTTGGGGAGCTGGTGCCCCTGCGGCAGAAGGTGGCAGAGCAGGAGCGAGCGGCCCAGCAGCTGCGGGCAGAGAAGGCCAGCTATGCAGAGCAGCTGAGCATGCTGAAGAAGGCACATGGCCTGCTGGCAGAGGAGAACCGGGGGCTGGGTGAGCGGGCCAACCTCGGCCGGCAGTTTCTGGAGGTGGAGCTGGACCAGGCCCGGGAGAAGTATGTCCAAGAGTTGGCAGCTGTGCGTGCTGACGCTGAGACCCGGCTGGCTGAGATGCAGCGGGAAGCACAGAGCACTGCCCGGGAGCTGGAGGTGATGACTGCCAAGTACGAGGGTGCCAAGGTCAAGGTCCTGGAGGAGAGGCAGCGGTTCCAGGAAGAGAGGCAGAAACTCACTGCCCAGGTGAGGTGCCTCGCTCAGCCACACCCCCAAGATAGGGACCTGAGAGAGCAGGGACACTGTTCCTCTGCATTCCAGGATTTCTGGCTCCCACACTGCAGTATCTTGCCTTCCCTCATTCACTGGGTGGCAGAAAAGGAGAGGTTGCTGGTGGAATTCAAGTCTGTTGCCCCTGTTGTCCTGAAGAAAGTATCAATGGCCTACCCTTCCCTGAAGGCTCTGTCCCTAGAAAGTCAAGTTGTGACAACCACCACCCCATTCCAGAAGCACATCTGCACTGGAGGCCCCAAGAGCAGTACAAGTCTAGCTGGAATTTTTTCTTTTTGTTAACTTACTGGAAGTCTAATTCCTCTGATACTTTCTAACTTCCCAGAAAGTATCAAAGCCTCAGTGAGGTCAGCCTGGTGACAGGGCTGGTGCCGCTTTGGCCCGATCTCACTGTCTCCATTGCCCCTCCCCCTGCACAGGTGGAGCAGCTAGAGGTATTTCAGAGAGACCAGACTAAGCAGGTAATGCCTGGGGTCCTCGATAAATGCTGGCTGCTTAAGCGGTGACCAGTGTCGGTGCATGAGCCCGGCTGCAGCTTGCGTCCGCCAGCTCCTGTTGTGAACTGTTTGTGAAGGGGGCAGGGTCAAGCCGTGGAATTCAGGCCCAGTCTACCCAGGAGTGCAGTGTGCTGGGCGCTCTCTCGGGCCTCATCCCACCCATCCCAGGTCGGCCTTCCGCCCTTCTGTACCTTCTCTCCTCTGGGGCTAGTTAGAGATACTCAACTAAGGGGAACAGCAAGATTACCTGTGGGCCCTCTTAACACAGCACCCTTTTTTCCCCATGTAGTATGGATTTACCAAAACCATAAAGGTGATACGCCTGGCAGCCCTCACAGGTTAGGGAGGGTTGGGGGCTCAGGACACCCTCCCATCACCCTCTGGAGCTTTAACCCTGAGCAGGGCATAGAGATGTCTGGAGCAGGAAGGCCAGGCTAAGAGGAGCAGATGGGTCTACCCCAGATGGGGGCCACACGGCCTGGCTGCATCTCTCATGGGATCTCTGCACTCTGGAGACATCAAGGCTATAGAGCTGGAGCACCCTTCCTCCACCATCCCCCTGCCCAGTGACCTCCTCTGGGGACCCTGAGATGAAGGGGACAATTAAATTGAATGGCAAACAGTTAGCAATGGAGCCCTTGCCTCCCCCTTTGCTGCTGGTCATGCTTGAACCCAGGGGTTGCCTGGAGGAGCCAGGAGAGCTTGTGGCTGTGCTGTTCCCTCCCTTCTTCCCTGTGCTCTTCCTCTTTGTGGGAGTGGGGTGGGCAGGGAGTACGTGTGCTGTCCCTGCTCTTGTCCTCCAGTAATCTGTTGCCCCAGCGCTAACCACAGCGGCCGCACTGCTAGCACCATCCCTAATGGCCTGTGGATATTGGGAAGGGGTCTGAGCATCTGTGGGCTTTTGCTTTGGCAGTTCCTGGGAGGAGGGAGGGAGGAGTTTTCACTGAGTATGTCAGCTAGGGTTACACATTAGGTTCCCTGTTCCTACTCCAACCTGGGAAGTGGGGGTTCGGAGTGGTGACAGCAGCAGGATGGTGGTGTGAGAGCCGCTCCCCAGAGTTGATTCTGCTGGTTCTCGTGGCTGCAGGGTCCAGCACGCCTCTGTCTCTGCAGGCCAGGAGTGGAGGCGAGTATGGGAGGTAGCCCTGGCAACATCTGTGTTGGGTCACTTCCTTCAGGCCCTGCCAGCCAGCCTGGGCAGCAGTCTATTCCCTAATTGGAGGCCAGAGAAAGGGCCTGAGTTTCTTTTTCTGGGAACACTGGAGATACTGGTCTGGGAAGCCCCATAATTTGCCTGGACATCCAGGGTAAGTCCTCCTGAGTTTTCTCTCCTCCTCTTCCCTCCCCAGGTGGAAGAACTGAGTAAGAAGCTGGCTGACTGTGACCAAGCCAGCAAGGTGCAGCAGCAGAAGCTGAAGGTGGGACGGCTGGGGGAATGAGTCTGGCCTCTGGCCTCGTCAGAGTGCGGATGTGGGCGGGAAGGTGCTCTCCAAGCCCTCAGGCAAGGAAGGGCACCCTGGGCACCTGGCAGCCTCAGGATGCCTGCCTGTGGCTCAGGAGCTCCTACATGTGCCTTCTGGGAGCTCTTGAGGGAAGACCAGAGTGGGTCCCATCTCTCTAGACTGTCACTGTCCACTATAGCAGCCACTAGTCGTGTGTGATTATTTAAATTTAAATTAAAATAAATTCAGTTCTTTAGTCCCATGAGGCACATTCCCCCTGCTCAGTAGCTACATGTGGCTGGTGGCTGTCATATTGGACAGTGCAGATACAGAACATTCCATTATTGCAGGAAATTCTATTGGACAGTGTTGGTCTAGGTAGTTTAGGCTCAAGGGACATTGAATATTACAGTGCAATTTAATAATAGTCTCAATGCTTTCAACTGTGTCACCTTCTATGGTTTAATATTTGCTTTGTGCAATTCTAGGCTTCACAGGCTTTAGTCAGGGGTGAAGGAGCTGGGCACTATGGCACTGGGACTTGCTAAAGCCCTGGTGGGTCCTGGGAGGTGGGAGCTCAGAGCTCCGTTTCTCCCGCTCCCTCCATGTGCTCCGCACCTCGTCCTGCTTACATGATGAGCAGGTGTTTACGATGCGCCTTTTAAGGGCCACCCTGTGCTAGATGTAGGAGAGGCAGGGGTGTGATGAACCTCTCCAGTGACAACCAGATCCCCTCCAGATCACCAAGTGCAGCCCCTTGACCAAGTCCAAACTCCACAGAACAAATCCTTTTATTAAAAGGATTTTTTCTGTAAAATTTGGATTCAGTCAAAAGGCCGCACTCAAGGATCCAGAAGGCCGCAGGTTCCCCACGCCTGGACAAAGCACTTGCTGGCCGTGCAGGTGGACAGCGAGGCACAGGCCCTGCTCGTCAGGAGTCACGGTCTGGACGGGAGGCGGTGCTGGCATCGTCAATGAGCCCCCACAGGCTTCAGAGTTAGGTGGACCAAGTTCAAACCTTGCTCTGCCGTTCAGTCACTGTGACCCTGGTCTGAACATTTCCTCCTCTGAAATGAGGATAAAGTTACTTCTGAGAGTGATTTTGAGAATGAGTTCACACGTCCTCAGAGAGCTCACATGCCACGCTCCTCACTCCGTGCACTGCGGCAGGTATTCCTGAGGATCGGCGTCCTTCTAGGGGAGGTCGTATGTACGTGGAAAGAGGATGACTTTGCGCCTGGTCTCAAAGGTGGCAAGCACAGGGCCTGCGCTGGTCAGGGCAGGCTTCCACAGAATGTGGATCAGAAGAGGGTATGCTGTTTCAGGAGGCTGTACTTGGGGGGAGTGTGCATATTTGGGGTAAAAGGAATTTTTCCCAGCTTCTTGAGCGAATATGCAGGAGTCTGAAACACACATGGAGTCCAAGGTGCCAGGGAAGGGCAGTGGATTTGGGTGGATCAGCCAGACCAGCCTCCCTGACTGACCTTTTTCTCAGGCTTTCCAGGCTCAGGGAGGCGAGAGCCAGCAGGAGGCCCAACGCCTCCAGGCCCAGCTGAATGAGCTGCAGGCCCAGCTGAGCCAAAAGGAGCAAGCAGTGGAGCACTACAAGCTGCAGGTAGGATTTTAGCCTTGGCCCACTCTGCCCTTCCTCCCACCCTCCAGCTCTGCCCAACCTACCCACCCTGTCTGCCCACACAGATGGAGAAAGCCAAGACCCATTATGATGCCAAGAAACAGCAGAACCAAGAGTTGCAGGAGCAGCTGCGGAGCCTGGAGCAGCTGCAGAAGGAGAACAAGGAGCTGCGGGCTGAAGCCGAGCGGCTGAGCCATGAGCTGCAGCAGGCTGGGCTGAAGACCAAGGAGGCTGAACAGACCTGCCGCCACCTTACTGCCCAGGTGCGCAGCCTGGAGGCACAGGTAAGTATCTGGCTGGCAGACTCGCCTCACCCCTGTCCCATTGGAACCGTAGGCCACCCCTGCCTTAGGCTTGTCTTCACTCTCCTCCTGGCCCTCTACTTCCCAGGTTGCCCATGCAGACCAGCAGCTTCGAGAACTGGGCAAATTCCAGGTGGTGACTGATGCCTTGAAGAGCCGTGAGCCCCAGGCTAAGCCCCAGTTGGACTTGAGTATTGACAGCCTGGATCTGAGCTGCGAGGAGGGGACCCCACTCAGTATCACCAGGTCAGGAGGCACCCTTCCTCCCTGAGTCTGTTGTTCATTGAGTGCCTGCTGTTTATGAGGCTGTATCCTGGGCACTGGGGCTAGTGAGGTAAATAAGATGTGGTCACTTTGCCCTCCAGCAGTTTATTCAGGTGTCTGCTCAGGGCACAGTGGGAGTAAAAAGAAGCAAGTTGTCAGGAAAGGCTGCGTGGAGGCTGTCACTCCTGCTGAGTCTTGGAAGAACCATAGGTGTGTGTACCAGGTGGACAGAAAGCAGTGTCAGCAAAGGCTGAGAGTGAGGCTGGGAGGGCCCACTGTGCCCCCTTTGGAGGCTGGCATCTGCACTTGATCCTAAAGACACGGAGGAACCTCGGAAGGGTTGGAAATTCAAGAATACATGGTTAGATTTGAATCTTAGAAAGAAAGGTCATTCTAAGTGTAGAAGACTGGAAATCTATTTATTGTTTTCATTAAAAACACTTATATTACACTTACTTTGTGCCAGACACTGTTATAAGTGCTTATAACAATTATAATCCATTCTCTAACCGCCTCTGAGGTAGGTGCTATTGTATCCCTTTAACAGATGAATCTGGGGCAGTCACTTGCCCCAGGTCCCACAGTGGTGGAGCTGGGGTTCAGACCTGGGCAGTCTGGCCTGAGTCCTTGCTTGTCACCACTCTGTCGCCCCTTTCAGATGCCACACTAACTAAGTCTGGGTGAGAGGAGATGGGGCAGACCAGGGAGGGACATGAACATGGGGTGTGGTGACTAGCTTGGCAGGAGAGGGATGAGGTATGATTATGCTCAGCATGGTCTGGGGGCCTGGGTGGAGGGTCCTCCCACTCACTGAAATAGGGGATACAGGAGGAAGAACAGACAAGGGGGCTTAGTTTGGGACGTGTTCATTGGGGAGTAGCTGTGGGCGTCTGGGGGCGATGGGATGTCTGGGCTAAGGTAGGAAGCTGAGATTGCCAGCGTGGGGAGATAGCCGGGGGATAGATTGAAAGGAAGGCCCAGGTCAAGGGCTTTCCTTGGTACCTCTGAAAAACCACAGGGATGGGTTGCTTGGCCTTGTCTGCTTATAATAAGTGTAAGAAATGATCACTTTGGAGCAAAGGGCTGGACGAAATGCCTTCTAGCCCCAGAAACCACACCGCAGCAGGTTTCCTTTCCACAGCAAGCTGCCCCGTACCCAGCCCGATGGTACCAGCATCCCTGCAGAACCAGCCTCACCCATCTCCCAGCGCCTGCCCCCCAAGGTAGAGTCCCTGGAGAGTCTCTACTTCACCCCCATCCCTGCTCGGAGTCAGGCTCCCCTGGAGAGCAGCCTGGACTCCCTGGGCGATGTCTTCCTGGACTCAGGCCGTAAGACCCGCTCTGCTCGTCGGCGCACCACACAAATCATCAACATCACCATGACCAAGGTCAGGCTGCTGGGAGGGGCTACAGGACAGCAATGCCTACTTCCTCTCGAGCACATCCTTCCACTGGGCCCTCAGTCAGGAGCAGGCAGGGATGACCAGCCAGTCTATGTTACAGATGGGAAAGCTGAGATCTTAAAAAGGGCAGTGACTTGCCGAGGGCCTCTTCTGTAGAAAAAGGCAGGGTTGGAATTAGATCCCTGTCTCCCGACTCTAAGGCTAGTGTCCTTCCTGCGTGTAGCACTGATCCTGTGCAGGGCGAGGGGAGAGAATGTGGGCAAGTGGCAGCCCATCCTGTGCCTCCCAGCGCAACCCCGTGCAGCTGAGGTGTGTTGTGGCCGCGCAGGAGACGGCCTGCCAGGCTGTGGGCTGGTACCTTTGTTTCTATATCTTTAGGAGGGTATTGGGAAGGAGGGGAGAGGTACCTTTGGTACAGCAGGGAGGACGTGCGGGTGGGTGCCCTCTGCTAACAAGAAGCTCGAGAAGGTAGAGAAGATGGTCAGTCCCCTAGGAAGGCTGGATTGAAGGACTGTGGAAGGAGCCTGACTATATAGGAGAAATGGGGTCCAACACCAGCCCCATGACTTGCTAGCTGTATGATTTGGGGCTAGCCACTTCATTTCTTTAGACCTCACCTGTAAAATGGGCTGATAACACTCTTCCTTTCCCTCCTCAAAGCACTGTTAACTCAATGAAAAAATGGATAGAAAAGTCTTGACAATCTTAGCACCTTGTGAGGGCTTCTGGCAACAAGGCCCATTTCTTGCAGACATGCAAGCCAAGGACCCTTGCAAAACAGTGTGGGAACACAGGCAAACATGCTGTGGGATCGGGGGACTTTGGGAGGGGAATGGAAGGCTGCTTTATGGTGTCAGAGCCAGCCCCACTGCAACAGATTCATTCTCTTTTCTAGAAGCTAGATGTGGAGGAGCCAGACAGTGCCAACTCATCCTTCTATAGCACGCAATCTGCCCCCGCTTCCCAGGCTGGCCTGCGGGCCACCTCCTCCACCCGGTCTCTAGCCCGCCTGGGCTCTCCTGATGATGGCAACTCTGCTCTGCTCAGCCTGCCTGGCTACCGGCCCACCACTCGCAGCTCTACTCGCCGCTCCCAGGCCGGGGTGTCCAGTGGGGCTCCTCCAGGTGAGGAGACTGCAGGGAGTTCTCATACCCAAAAATTAGACTGAAAGGTGAATCCTAGCCCAGGGAAGAGGCAAGCTTTTAAACATCAAGGCTGGCTTGCTTGCTTGCTGCCTTCCAGCCCCACCTGTCCCTCCTCCCTGCAGTCTCAGGGTCTTACCTGTCTGTCTAGAGGCTGTGCTGGGGCACCCTCAGCCAGGGTGAACCAGGGATGCTCACACGAGGGGCCTGGGAGTCCCAGCACGATAGTGACACTGGGCTGGCGGGAGCCCTCATGCCCTTCTCACATGATGATGGGCTGCTGGAAGGGCCAGGCCAGCCAGACTCTTGCTGGAGGCTCATACCCTTTGGGTTCCAGAGAGCCCCTGAGAATCCAATCCTGGCCCTCTATTCATTTCTCGTGGTGTTGGGCACCAAGCCTTGGCCGGTGAGTAAGGTGTAGTGGCAGCCTCTGCGTATGACCTCTTCTGACCTCTGCAGGGGGAGCGCGGAGCGGGAGAGCGCGGAGGGCAAGCCACCGGGATAGCAAACGGTCTGTGTGCCTTACTCCTGCACCTGCAGCACTGAATCAGAGCAGGACTCTGGGGTGCTGGGCTTGAACTGAAGCTACGGGGTAGCTGGGAAGGGGTGGTGGCAGCAAAGGCTGGCATGATGCCAGGGCCCATGGGCAGCCTGCCGACTCCAGCCCCACTTGCTCCAACTCCCCTGCCCTCCACAGGAAGGAACAGCTTCTACGTGGACACTTGCCAGGATGAGCCTGAGCAGCTGGACGACTGGAACCGCATTGCAGAGTTGCAGCAGCGCAATCGAGTGTGCCCCCCACACTTGAAGACCTGCTATCCCCTGGAGTCCAGGGTGAGCCTTGGGGTCACTATACCAGGCCTCCCACGCTGGCTCAGCCCCGCCTCCCTTGACATCCTACCCTAGTGCCACTCGATGATCTGGCCTAAGCGCTAACGCCCTGGGTCTCTGGCCTGCTGAGGAGGTGACCTTCTCATGCTTCCATATGGAACAGCCTGGCAGGGAGGGAGCTTGGAGGTGAAGTACCTGTGGGTGGGCGGGAGCCTGGAGAGGAGTCTGCTGGGGACTGCTCTTCTCATGGCCCTTCGTCCAGGTGGAGGTAGAGAACAGGAAGGTGGCCCCTTTGAGGTAGGAGGGATATAGCTGCTCCATGTGTCAGGTGAGGGAAGAGTTTTGGGGCAGTCCCACTTCCTGCTCCATCCTCCATACAGCTGGGGTCCACTGACTGTTTCTTCCACCCTGTGCAGCCTTCCCTGAGCCTGGCCACCATCACAGATGAGGAGATGAAAACCGGAGACCCCCAGGAGACCCTGCGCCGAGCCAGCATGCAGCCAACCCAGATAGCTGAGGGGACTGGCATCACCACCCGGCAGCAGCGCAAACGCATCTCCTTAGAGCCCCACCAGGGCCCTGGCACCCCTGAGGTAGGTGACATTGGCTCTTCTGTTTTGTCCTGTTTAGCACTGTGCCCAGGATCAAACATGAGCTGCTCTCCCTCTCTCTCTCCAAGGGCCTGATGCATGGTTGGGGGCTGGTGGGAAGGGAGGCCTCTGGCTCAGAGTTGGGGAGGGGAGCAGGTTGGACAAGTTGACTCAAGATCCACTCAACTCTGAGAGGCCAAGACACCTGGCTTGGGAGGTGACGTCTTCTTGCCACTGTCTGCCTAACTGTCCTCTTCCTCATAGTCCAAGAAGGCCACCAGCTGTTTCCCACGCCCTATGACTCCCCGGGACCGACATGAAGGGCGCAAACAGAGCACTACTGAGGCCCAGAAGAAAGCAGCTCCAGCTGCTAAACAGGTTAGGCTGGGGTTGGAGGGAGATGAGGCCCTGGTGGAGCCTTGCCGGCCGAGTGCTGGAGCAGCAGGCTCGCTGGGAGGCGGTGGTGGATTGCCCAGTGTGACAGACCTTCTCCTGCAGGCTGACCGGCGCCAGTCCATGGCCTTCAGCATCCTCAACACACCCAAGAAGCTGGGGAACAGCCTTCTGCGGCGGGGGGCCTCAAAGAAGGCCCTGTCCAAGGCCTCCCCAAACACCCGCAGTGGAACCCGCCGCTCTCCACGCATTGCCACCACCACAGCCAGCGCTGCCACTGCTGCCATTGCTGCCACCCCTCGAGCCAAGGGCAAGGTGGAGGAAGGGGAGGGGCGGGGAGGAAAACCAGCTAAGAGCACAGGCACCCCCGGACTGCTCCACAGGGCAGCGTCCAAGGCAGGGCCAGCCAAGCTAGGCCGCTGGAAGTTAAGGGGTTAAGAGGAGGTGGTCCCTGTCCTGGTTACCTGCTTATTAGAAGAGAAGACAGACAACCCCATTCCCACCAAGAACACCCAGAGCTTCTTAGGCACAGCCAACAACTGGTAACCTGATGCTGGATATGACGGGGCTCACAAAGGAGGGGATCCTAGTCAGGGCTGTGGGAGCAGGAGGTTTTCCTTAGCCAGCCGATGCAGGCTGGCATCACGAGTCTTATCTGGCCACGTGACTATGTCTCTGTCTCTTTCAGGCAAAGCACTAAAGGGCCAGTACCAGTGAGTGGCCCCACCTGTGTCCCTGATGCTGATCTCACCTGATCCTCCTCCTCCTCCTCCTCCTCCTGTCCCTCTCAGTGCCTTCTCTCAGCTCCCAGGCCAATGGTGGCCAAACCCCTAGAGACAGTGATGACTGCCCACACCCTGGCCTGGTACCTGGACCTTCATCAGCACCTTGTCAGAGCTGGCCCAGAAGGCCTGGAGCTTGGACAGTGTGGGCACTCTCCCTACCCTACCCTGCCTCCTGATTTTTTTCTTAGAGCAAAGTCACTTCACAACCAGATTTGAGGCTGGTTTTGAGTGGCTGGGTCCTTGGGCCCAGCCAGTCTTCCTGTCAGCCTCTGGATCTAGAAGGGACCATTGGAGGAGCAGGCCCTGGTTCCTGCTGCTCCTGGTGGCTGGGCCTACAGGGGCCCTTGCTCTTAAAGTCCAGGACTGGGCATGACCTGGTGGAAGTACCTGCCAGAGGATGCTTTTTTCCAGGACAGATGGGCCCTATGTCTCAGGAGTGGGGTGGAGGGGACAGCCTTCAGTGGCAGCTCACACCCCATCTTCCCCAGACTTGTACTGGGGTGGGATTTGGAGTGATGGAAGGTTTTTAAGGGCTGGGGATGGATCTTTTCTAAATGTTATTACTTGTAAATAAAGTCTATTTTTTCTCCCTTGAGTGCTGAGCTGCCTTGATCTGTGTGGGAAGAGGAGGGAAATCTGGGCTGTTCGGAGAACCTACCTTGTCCCAGCCGAGTCTTCTACATCTTCCCAAGGCTCCTCCCACATGCCATTTCGGGCCTCTGCTCCTGAGGAGCATTATGGGCTGGCTGTTTTGTCTTTTCAAGGGCGTGTGTTCCCCTGAACCTTGTTTTGTCTTGAGCTTCTAAGTGGCAGACCCTCTCTTCCCATACTTCCTCCTGGGACAGGCGAAGTTCCTATGGGTGGACCTGAGGCCTAAATGAATGAGCAGATGTCAAGATGACTCATTGAACAATCCTTTATGAAGACCCATGTGGGCCCTACTGGGGATGACACAGATACAGTTGTGGATCAGAAACTGCCACTGCCCCCATCCCTTCCCTGGGGACAGTCCATTTAGGTGAAGGGGAAAAAAAACCATAAATAACACGAGGTAAATGCAGAATGTGGCCAAAGCCGAAAGAGGGTGGCATTTCAACCAGGCTTCAGAGTTCACCTGTTAGGATGGTGATGATGAGGGGACCAAATGAGCAGAAGCATAGGAGTTGTCTGGGAACACGCGAGAATCCTTTGGGCCACTGGAAAGTCATGTTAGAAATGTAAGCGGGGCCCTGAGTGTGAGGCTAAGGCACTGAAGGTCTTGGTTTCTGAGCAGCAGAGCAGTGTGAGTAGTAGGTAGGAAGTTAATGGGTGAGTGGAAAGAATGGCAAGCAGGAGGAAGCCTTACGGAGGTTACCATGATTTTCTAGGCACATGGGGAGTTTGGTGAAAGAGGAAACCAAAGCAGAAGAGGAGGGTGGGGCTGGGCGGGGGGGTGGGACAAGCCACCAGGATCTGTTCACCCTCCAGGCAGTAGTACCCAGGTGCTGGTCAGGGTCGAGCTGTTGTTGGCCCTGTGCTGTGGCCGGAGGGCAGGGCTCCTCGAGTTGGGGGCAAGATTGTCCTAGGCCCAGCCTGGGGAATTGAAGGCAGACAAGGATCAGGGCTAAAGAATGAAGGGACATTTGTCACTTTTTCCTCCAGGCCATACCTCCCCTGCCTGAGTCCCAAGTTCCTTTCTGTTTCGACCTCAGGCTGACCTTGGGGAATGCGAGGGGCGGGGTGTTAGTTTGGAGGCTGCTCTGGCAGAGCCCACCCTTTCCCCCCACACGGAGGAAGCAGCACTCCTGTCCCTGGGTTCCTCACCCAGAGCTGGGCCAGGACGATGTGACGCTGGGCAACCTGGTCAGGGTCCACGAACACGCAGGAGAAGTTGGTGCTACGCAGGGCAGGGCTCAGCTCCTTCAGCACCAAGGCCTTCCACAGCCTCGTGCCTGTGCTCCCACGCTCCCGCCTGGAGCACAGGGGAAGGGAAGGGAAGGGAAGGTTGTGAGGGGGCCGCAGCAGGAGGCCTCCCTCCCACTGGCCTGGCTGCTGCAACCCTCACCTGGTGCTGCCCTCTCGCAGCCGGCCTGAGAGGTGCTCGGTGAAGGAACCATTGCCAAGCCAGTAGAGGATGCTGAAATGCGGGAAGCGGCTACAGGCAGTACAGGACAAGGTCAGCGTTCCATCTAGGGACACACACGGCTGTCAGCACTTCCATAGGGCAGGCCTCCCCTCTGCCATGCTCTGCCCTGCCCACCCTGCCAGCTCCCCACAGTCCCATACTGGCTAGGAGGGAAAGCCTATTAAGGGGAAGTGCAGCTGTCTGTAAGAAAGGCCCCAGGCCTGAGCACGGGAATGTGGGGGAGGGTCCTGTCCTTGATTCACATGAAGACCCCTGACCTGTTTCTCAGGATGACCTCCTCTAGTGCCCAGCCTTTGTGACTCTAGCAGCCAGCCTAGAGGGCAGCACTAGCAGGCTGCTGCTCTTCCAAGATGGCCAGAGGGCAAGCAGCTCTGGGTGGAGAGGCTGGGCCTTGGAGTACATGGCCACCAAGGATCTGGAGGTCCTATGGCCATTCCTTATGTCAGAGTTCTCTCTGTCCTGAGCCCACACACATGATGCTGGGTTGAGGAGGGAGAATGGTGAGTGCCTGGCAGGAGAGGGGGTGGTGCTCAGGAGTCAATGGGATCCTTGGACCCTCTGTGCCCACAGCCCCACCCTCTGACCACTGTGCCCTCCTGGGCTCCCATCGTATTAATAGTTGCTCCTTACTCAGTGGCACTTCCACCACTGGCCAGGTCACCTCCAATGCTGGGCACCGCTTAGCTGCTGAGAGCACTGGGGGCCAGGAGGGGCAGGGGTCCTTTATGCTTCCAGATGAGGCAGTGGCAGCTGTGATGGTCTGAGGTACAGGTGTGGCTCTTACCAGGAGAGTGATGACACGGGCACACAGGAGCAGGACCCACAAAGGACTGGGGGCTGAGGAAAGGATAGTGAGAGAGGCCAGCAGCTAACTCAGCTGCCTGGTAATGCTCAGCATCCTGGCTCATGTCTGGAGACAGAGGTGCTGGCCAGTGAAGGATGTAGCCACAGCCCAGAGAATCAGACAGGAAGGGCCCCAAAGCCCCCACCCCTTAGCCCTTTTGAATGGAGCCAGAGCCACAGCATCCAGACAGAGGCTTAAAGCAGGCTGGGTTAGGTGTTCACCTTAAGGTGAAGGACAGGGTTAGCCCATGGCTTCATTCTATTCACAGACACCATCCCTTCCCACCCATGCACAGCCCCAAGTCCCACCTGGTGTCCAGTTCCGTCTCATGGTCATGATGCATGTGTCAGGAACTGGTGAGCCTGGCTCTATTTATCCGTGACAACATCCTCTTCTCTGGGGAGGGGCAGGGGTGGAGAATGGTAAAGCACTCCCACGTCTTCCCAGTAGCTGGCTTTCCTTCTTGTAAACTCCCCAGCCCCTCCACAGGTCTGAACTTGCAGGGGGCTGCCAGGCACTGCTGTTTACTCTGTCATGTCCAGCTGTCCTAGTGATAACTCCTAGATTACAGGCACCCAGCATAGGCTGGAGCTCTTTCAACACTTAGAAACAAAGCTGGGGGATCATCTGGTGACCACTTTCCCCACCCCCGCTTACTGCCTTTAATATGACGGTTATCTAGCCCAATCTCAAACCTTCATTAAGCATGGAGAAACTGAGACCCAAAGAGGGGCCAGGAACTTACCTAGTGACAGAGAGAGACAACACTCTCTCCACTGCCAGAGCAGGTTCTGGGAAGGACACCATGCTGCAAAATCCTTCTGGGAAAGTACTGTCCCCACCCTCACTTTCATTTTCACTTTTATTCCAGCAGGTCAGAGCAGGCACTGAGCCAAGTAACACCTCTTCTTGAGCTGAAGCTCACAGCGACCAGGAACCTCCGTGTTAACTCCCAGGTTCCCTACTTCCCCAGGGTTACCTAGGGTGTGAACTAGTAAGTCTTTCACAGACCAATTCTTCTGACCCAGCCAGGAGTCAGGACTCTGGTATCTGCCTCCACACTTCAGAGCCGGGCCTTTTCCATACGAGCAGGCATCTGTTTCCTCCACATTTGCACTGATATTCAAGGGGACAACTTTCCTAGGCATTGGGGATCCCAAGCTGGATCATTTTGACCATTTCAGGCTCCGCCACACCGGCCCATCTGCACCCTGGCCTCTCAGGCTTCCCATTCCCTCCAACCACTAGCCCCAAGGTTAGCAGCATCACCCCACACCCACTCATCACACCCATAAACCCTTCCCTCATCCTAACCCCTTTGGCCAGAGCTACAGGTTTAGGTTCTTTAGTAGTTTTGGATTCCCCCCGCTTAGCTCCCAAGAAGTCCTGAAGAGCCCTCCTTTACAGAAGCTTCCTTTTGGGAGCTTCAAGGTTCAGTTTAGCCGTGCCTAGCCACACGTGTGCCCCGCCAGAGGGATACGCTGAGAGCACTTACCCCCTTGTCTGCAGGAACTCACAGCCAAGCCAGGCTTGGAACACAAGGTCCAGAGAGCTGGCCCTGAAAAGAGGGGAGGGCTCTTCCTGGGGAAGAGGCAGAGTGATTCAGCACAGCTCTAGCAGCAACAGAGGCTATCTAAGTATGTTCACTTGGTCACTGATGGGGCAAATGGAGCTGGGCTGTGGCAGGACTAGGACCAGGGTGGGAGTCACGTGAGGTACATAAGATGGAAAATCTAACGAGGTGCTCGCTTTCAGGGTTGTGCGATCACCCGTGGAGGCAGAAAGATCAGGGCTGGGTGATCCAGTGCACGCGTGTATCAAGTGTGGACAGGAGCTGTGTGTCTGAGGTTTCTGATTCCTGTGATCAGGAGGGTGGGAGGGCTGGTGATAAAGCCAGGGAGGCCAGGGGATGGAATTGGGTTTGCAAAAGGCAACAGAAACGTAGTTAGCTGTAATGTCGAGTTTTTTTGTGGAAAAACCAGATTCGTATTCCCAATTTAGACATAGGAGACTAAAAGTCACATCCTCTTCTCTAGGTGACTAGTTCACAGTTCCCTCCTCTACCTTCTGCCCCAGAGGCTCCTAGGCTGCAAAGATGCAGGGAGTCCTTCCCAGGAACACTACGTCTCCAAGAGTTAGGGCAGGAGGCAAGGCCGTCTGGAGTTTCTGAAAGACACTCCAGTGGGTGATGGGTGGGAGATGACAGGGAGAGGGGACAGACTCTAGAGTATGAGCAAGACCAGAGTTGGGTCGTGAGGTCATGGGCCTCAGGACTGTTAAGTACAAAAAGACAGCTTTGGACAGCCTGGTCTTGGCTTCGCACACAAGCCTGACATGGGGGTTGGGGGAACAAAGGTGAAGGGAGGGGTGATCCCTGGGCCCTTTGGCCAGTCCCCATTCCCCTCTCAGGATGGGCCCACACGTGGCATGAGCAGTGGGGTACCATGGGAAGTCAGAGCTGGTCAGGGCAGCTGAGGCTGAGAGTGGCCCTGAGGGAAGGGCCACTGGCCTCAGGCAGCGAGACTACGGAGCCACGTCAGACAGAAAGGGGGCCTGCGGATGCCCCGGGGCTCCTTGGCCACAGGACAGGAGCCCGGCATCCCACCACTCCCAGGGATTTTAGAAGGGAAATGAATAGTGGCAAGGCGGGGCCAACCACTGCCAAGCCTCAGATGGGGCTAAGCAAAGACAAGACATCCCTGGGGACCCCAAAGAGGTATTAAGAAGAAAAGCAAGATGGATGTTCAGCTTTCCAACCCAGCTCATGGAGTTTTATTCAGGCGGCAGTGACAAGATCCTGCTTGGTTCTTGCTACCCTTGAAAGGGGCAGGCCCTGCTTTATATTCCCTAAAAACTCAGTGCTGAAGGCCCACGTTTGCTCTTCCACTTTCTTCGAAATTCCTAGAACCCTTTCAGAACCCGTACTCACCTAGGCCTTATCCTTCTTCCCCTCCCCCATCACTCCTGTTGTCAGGCTCAGGCAGGACCATTCACAAATGACAAAGCTCACAGAGGGACAGTCACTGGGCTGGGAATCCCCTGCCAGCCTCGAGGGGACATCATCTGACAACAAGGAGAAGTTGACATCTGTCACAGTCCTTCTGCCACACACGCAAACACACGCACGCACACGCACTCTTACTCAGGCTTTCAGGAAGGAAGTGATGTGACAGAGCGACCTTTGGCACACGTCATCACTGCTCCACTGAAGGATCCATGGAGGAATCAACTTGCACAGGGGCCCTCAATCATTGCTGCCAACAGTTGCCCCATGGCCCAACTATATATTTAATATAAATGGTCTCTATTCGTGGCTGACCACAGCCCCGCTCAATGGCAGCTTCTCCATGTGACTGATTCTTCCAGATGTCCCAAAACAAATCTTCGATGAATTCTGAGGCCCCATGACTTCCCTTGTTGGGAAAGTCCTGGATGAGGTTCCTCCACTTGCCTAAACCAGCCTATAGCTCCTGGACAGGGGAGACAGAGTCTGACATTATACCTGTCGTGGGTCCCAGACAGCAGGGGAAGGAAGACACTTGGGCCCTCACTGCTCACCTGCGGCACCAGCCTGAGCTTGTCAGCTCTTCCACACTGAGTGCACCAGGCTTGAGCCCCACAGAGGGAAGGAGAGGGGAGTGGGTGGGCTGAGGCTCTCAGCTACCTGAGAACCCACAAGTGCTCTCAGCCAGAGGTAAGAAGGCTCCTTTATACCAAAAATGTCATGGCTCTGCTCCCACCCTGCTCAGGCGGGGGGAGTGAGACCCGGAAGGGGGCAATTCCTATGCTCCACAATAAAAAAGGTTTTTTAAATATATTCATCAAAATAGTTTTCTTTTAAAAAGCCCCCCACTGCTGACAGCCCCACTGGCTGGCTCTCCATCACATCCCACACCAGTCCGGACACAGCCAGAGGGGTCCTGAGAGGCCCAAGCGCCCCTTTGAGTCTTTCCCACCCAGGTCTTTGTGGGCAGGGAGGAGAGTGCCCTGAGGTCCACGGTGGGTGGGGAGGGTTCTCCACTGATGTTCTTCCAGACTATTCCAGGCCTAGGATGTAGTTGATGCCTTGCACCAGGCCAATGATGACAGGCTGCCAGGCTACCAGGTATCGAAGCCAATCCAGCAGTTGCCCGTACATGACGTGAGGCCTCTCCCAGCTGTCAGCATGTTAAAGAAAAGAGGCTACAAGTAAGAGCTACTCAGGTTGATCAAGCATGGCGGAAGGGGGTTTCCCTAGGTCCTCCCTGGGTCTGCTCCATAGCCTAGAGGAAAGAAAGCTGCTTTCTAGAAGGGCCCACCCAGCCTCTCTTCAGTTCTCCATGTTGGAAGAGCTGAACCCAGAGAATGGGGGAAGGAGGGCAGAAAGGACTGGTATGGGACATAGGACAGACAAGAGAGAGGGGTGTAGAAGTGTATCTTAGTATTCCATGACCAACATGCAGGGAGGGCCTCCCACATAACACTGTCTCTAAGATGGGACTGTCAGTGTGAGAAAACACAGCATGAGGCTGCCACAAATGCATGTGACGATGGCTGCAAGGAGGCTGGGAGTGGGACAGGGTAACCCCAAAGGCTCTTCTAATGTCCAAAACTGAAGGTTTTCTAGGTCAAGGAAGGGGCTGAGTCTAGGAACAGAACCAGAAGGGAACAGGGACCACAGGCTAGTCATAAGAGGATAACCCCTGGCAGTGGCTCTAAAGAAAGCCCCATCTGGGGGCACTAATCACCAGGCCCTACGGAGGTCAAGCGGCCCTGGAGATGAGTTCCTTTCCTTTTGCTTTATTTATTTCTTTGTAGGGGAGACAGGGTCTCACTCTATCACCCAGTTGGAGTCCAGTGGCATCATCATAGCTCACTGCAACCTTGAAATCCTAAGCTCAAGCAATCCTCCTGCCTCAGCCCCCCAATTAGCTAGGACTACAGGCATGCGCCACCACGCCTGGCTAGTTTTTTTATTTTTTGTAGGAATGGGAGTCTTGCTATGTTGCTCAGGCTGGTCTCAAACTCCTGACGTCAAGTGATCCTCCCGCCTCAGCCTCCCAAAGTGCTGCTTTTACAGGTGTGAGCCACTATGCCCAGCCAAAACTTTACTGTCCTTGCTTTACATCTAAATGCTGGGCAAGGGATCTGGAGAGGTGGCCTGGAAGTCCAGCTCTGGAGGAAGCACAGGCAGAAGTTCATGAAACTGTGGGGGAACCCTTCCAAAGGCATCAGAAAGATCAGTTTGGGGCTGGGCACAGTGGCTCATGCCTGTAATCTCAACACTCTGGGAGGCTGAGGCAGGAGAGGATTGCTTGAGCTCAGCAGTTCGAGACCAACCTCAGCAAGAGTGAGACCCCGTCTCTACTAAAAATAGAAAAAAAATTAGCTGGGCAACTAAAAATAGAAAAAATTAGCTGGGCGTGGTGGTGCGTGCCTGTAGTCCCAACTACTCAGGAGGCTGAGGCAGGAGGATCGCCTGAGCCCAGGAATTTGAGGTTGCTGTGAGCTAGGGTGACACCATGGCACTGTACCCCGGGCGACAGAGAGAGACTCTATTTCCAAAAAAGAAAAAAAAAATCAGTTTGGCTCAGAGCTAAGGGAAGCCCCAAGCCTCATGTTGGCTATGCAGTTATTTAGTTGTTCCTGAACCGGGCCCTAGAAGAACCAAGCAGGGAACTTCAGAGGGGATAGGCCAGTCTCCTGTTTAGTGACCACAGGAGTGTGCTAGGAACTAGGCCATGCAAGTGTTCTCGGCAGAACCCAGCTAGTTTATAGCAGAAAAGGAACAAGGAGAGAATCGTGGAGCAGAAAGAAAGGGTAGCTGGAAGAAGAGAGGGAAGAAAGCTGGGTCCCTGGGCCCCAGGGGAACTGGAGGTGGGGCCAAAGAAGTGGTTGGGCACTTTCCAAAAGACAGGCTGTAAGGAAGAGGAGGGTGAGGGCAAAGCAGGGAGGGCTGGCTGGGTTGGAAGTGGCAGCTCAGAGGAGCAGAGGTCCTGCATGGAGAGTGGATGGGTACAGGGGGGCCCCAGCTATCTCTGCACTGGCACAGAGCTGGTCTCTAGCGCTGCACATCATAGGAAAGGTATCAGTCACTAGTTATGTAACCTTAACCAAGTTACTCAACCTCTAAACCATTTCATTTGTAAAATGAAGATAATATCATCCAGGTCATAACGTTGCTAGAGAATCAAATCAGCTAATACAAGTAAAGCACTTAACACAGTGCCAGGCACACAGTGAGCAAGCAGTAAGTGGTAGCTGCTGTTACTATTAATTTATTACCCTTGAGGGATATAGAACTAGGTTGGGAAGCTGAGCTGCCAGTTCTGCCCTATGTCCCATGCCCAACTTCCCCAGAAAAGAAGCCAAATAGAATATTGGACACGTCCCTGCTGGGGGCAGGAGGGAGGGCCCAAGGAAGACCCAAACGAGGCCATTATTTTCTTTCCACTGCCCACAAGGACTCAAACAAAGGATACGGATTGCTGAACATCCTCTTGAGGTCTACCTTCTCTTTGCAGTAGGGACACGTCTGCTTCTTTCCCACGATGCACCAGCCGCGGATGCAAAACTCATGGAATCTGAGCACCATGGGTCAAAGGAAATGGTGGGAAGCCAGGACGGCACTCCAGCCCCATGCCAGTCTTCAAGGTGCCCATGCACCAGCTCTGGAGAGAGGTTCAAATCCTGGCTTCAATCCTTATCCGCTCTGTAATCTGGGGCAAGTCCCTCTCTCTGAACCTGTTTCCTCACATGTGAAGTGAGGATAATGATCCCTATCCCACAGAGTTGTTAAGGGGCAAAATGGAGATGCATCTCCAAACACAGGTACAGAATAGGAGTTGAGTAAATACATGATTGATATTACAAGTGTTATTCAGAAAAGGATTTGATTCTAAACTGAGGGATCTTGTTAGAGGGTCCTCTTCGCCTGTGACTGGTGCAATCTTGGGTCAGCTAGCACAGCCTCAGTGGCTGTAGCCTCAGGATGTTCTCAGACCTAGCCAGGCTAGAACCACTGTTTATGTAAGAGTGGCTCCGATCTGTGGGAATGGGCGAGGAAGGCTGCCCTCTTGTGGCTCTCCTACACTCACAAGTCTGGACAGCATGCCCAGGTTCACAACCACCCCCTTCCCTTCCTGACTAGACTGTGCAAGTCACAGGACACAGGTGGCCCAGGAGTTCAAGGCAGGATACACATGATTGCAGGACAGCCTATACGTGTTCTCGATGATGCCCTCTTCACTGACGTCCACGAAGATCTGCTGTCCACACACAGCACACACGCTGTCCGAAAGGTGTTTGGTAGGCATGCCTGACTCACTGTAGAACTGTAGAAGAGCAGGAGGAAAAGATAGAAAAAGCTGTGAGAAGCAGCTGAAGTGGGAAGAACTAGAAACCTTAGGTCTTTTGCAGAGGAAGCAAAGTGGCAGGGGGTCCCCAGAGTTAGAAGAACTTTTTTTTTCTTTCACAGAGTCTCTGTTGCCCAGGCTAGAGTGTACTGGCGTGATCACAGCTCACAGAAGACTTGAACTCCTGGGCTCAAGCAATCCTCCTGCCTCAGCCTCCCAAGTAGCTAGGACTATAGGCACGTGCTAACGTGCCTGGCTTTTTTTTTTTTTGGTAGAGACGAGGTCTTGCCATGTTACCCAGGCTGGTGTTCAACTCCTGGGCTCAAGCAATCCTTCTGCCTCAGCCTCCCAAAGTGCTGGGATTACAGGCACGATCCACCATGTTGGATCTAAAAGACATCTTTTTCAAGCCAAATCAACCTCGTCTTTACTAGGCAGATGGGGAGAAGGACACAGACTGGAGATAAGAGGAGTGGACACACTGATGATGCCAAATAGATAGCTGAATACAAAAGGTCTGGAGCTCAGAAAAGAGTTTTGGATTAAAGACCTGGAAGCCACAGAAAAAGAAAGGGAAATATTTAGGCAAAGAGTAGACAATGGCTTAGGTTTGAGCTCAGGAAAACAATAACATTTAAGGGGAGGGAAAGTTAGCAAAGGAAAATGAGAAATATCAGAGCGATAGAAAGAAAACCAGGACATGGTAGTGCAACCAATGCCAAGGGGGAAAAAGCTATTTTTTTTTTTAAAGGTCCAGACTGAGATGAAAAAAGCTTTCTAAGAAGGGAGGAGAGCCAGGTGCCTATAATCCCAACTACTTGAGAGGCTGAGACAGAAGGATCGCTTGAGGCCAGGAGTTTGAGGCCATGATCATGCCTGTGAACAGCCACTGGACTCCAGCCTAGGCAACAGAGCGAGACCCTATCTCAAGAAAGAAAAAAAGAAAGGAGGAGGAGGAGGAGAAAGGAGTAGTGAGTCAACTGTGTCGACATCTGCTAAGAAGTCCCATCAGAATTAGTGACACAGTTGCTGGTGACCTGAGTAAAAGCCATGTCAGAAGAAGGGTATGACCAGAGGCTGAGAAGGTGACTAAAAGGAGACAAGAATTTTCTATAAATTTAGCTGTGAATGATAGGAAATAGGCCAATAGCTAAAGGAGAAAGTAGGTCAAGGAAAGGATGTTTATTTTAAAAAGAATGTTTAAAAGGTTAATGGGCAGAGCCTGGCAGAGTGGGAGAAGTTGAAGTCACAGGTGAGAAAGGGAACAGTCAATAGCAAGTAAGGTCCCTGGGAAGGCAGGAGAGTAAAGAATCCAGAGTGCAGGTAGGACTGGCCTTTCGTAGGGGAAAGGACACTCACTCCACTGTAACTGCAGGGAAGGAGAAGATGGGTACATTGCAAGTAGATCTGTAGATCTGGTCTCAGGAGGTTGTGGAAATTCCTATCTGGCTTCTAGTTTCTCAGGTAAATAGGAGGCAAGGTCATCTGCTAAGAAGGAAGGGACAGAGGGAGGGGTGTGAGAGGTTTGAGAGTGGAGAAGTTTTGAAACAGAGGCTATTCAAAGTGGGAACGTAAGCTTTCCAGATGAACATAGTAAGATTTCTCTTTTGTAGGACAGGAATACTAACCCAGACCTCACAAGGGATTGGGAAAATTCTCTGAGAAAATATATGTAAAATCGAGCACAGGAGTTTGCACATAGTGGGTGCTCAGGAAATATGAGTTCCATTCCACATCACTGAACATCACAGAAAATTTGTGTCACAAAAGGCTTGTGAGCTCTTCTAGTCCAATCTCCTCTCTGGGCAGGTGAGGAGAATGGTGCCCAAAGGAGAGTCTTGCCGATGGCCAGACAGAGCTGATGGCAGAGCTGAAGCCAGGTGCCCTGGTCCTAGTCAGTTCAAGTAGATTACTCTGTAAATATCTGCTGAAAACTGAATAAAATACCCATTTCTCAGACTTATACTAGAGAAGATTCCATGTCAGAGTTGTCTGAGACAACCTCAGACAATAGATGACATCAAGGGAGAATCAAGGGAGAATTAGCAGTTACTCATGATTTATTATTTGTCTGTTCTATGTCTTGCCCTATATGTTGGGTATGATGAAGATATAAAGACAAATCCTACAGGGCCCAGTGCTCCAGGTGATTACAGATCTAAAACACGTGGTTTTACAGTACCATAGTACTATATAGTGGGTACTCAATAAATGTTAGCTATCATCATCATCATCTATTTTGTGTTCACTATGGTCACGCTAATCTGCAAAGTGCTTTACATTAACACATTTGTTCTTTACAACAATTTTATAAGTCTGGTAATATTATGACAGCTAAGAAAACAAGAGATAAAGTAACTTGCTCAAGAGTGCACAGCTAATTAAAAATGGCCTAGAATTTGAAACCAGGTCTCTCTGACTCCAAACCCCTAGCTCATTCCACTACTTCAAGCAGTGAAGATAGTAGGAGCTAATCTACTGTCCTGAAGTTATCTGAGGCACAGGAACTTGCTCGGAAGATAGAAAGGGTGAGGTAGGATACATGGCCCAGTGTAGCACAAACAATGTGTCACTACCCTGCCTGCCCAATAACTCAGAGGAAGAAGCCCCAGGAAATGGCTTATTTCACAATATTCTGCCCTCCCACCCCAACACGGCTTTTGGGTGAAAATGGAAACTATACTGACTGGCTGTCACAAGCTTATGATCTCATAGTGATCAGCTGGACAAAACAGACTCTATCCAAGGTTCTCTTGACTCAAGAAGAGTTATTTTAGTTCAGATTACAGAGTTTTCCACGTGAAGCAAAACAAAGAGCTGTTCTATACTAAATAGAGTAATGTATTACAGAATAATAAAAGGAATTGAGAATGCTTATTAATACAATTATAAAATCTCATGGTTTCATTTCTAGGAACACTGAAATTAATTGAGCACAGCATTTTCTTTAGGTCAAACCATTCTCAGAGATATGTGTGCTGTGGACCAAGAGATGAATCAGAGACCTACTTCCTGATCTTGAGGTCTGGTTGGGGGAACAACTCTAAAATCAACTATGACTATCTCAGAATATACAAAAGATCATGAAAACTGACTAGGACTGAAAATGTGGTATACATTTACAATGGAACAGTATTTAGCCTTAAAAAGGAAGGAAATTCCAACACATGCTATAACATGGGATAAACCCTGAGGAGATTATGCAAAGTAAATAAGCCAATCACAAAAAGACAAATGCTGTATGATTCCACTTATATGAAGTGCCTAGAGAAGTCAAATTCGTAGAGACAGCACGTATTAAATAGAATGGTGGTGGCCTGGGCCAGAAGGGAGAGGGGAACAGGAAGTTATTGTTTAATGGGTATAGAGCTTCAGTTTTGCAAGATGAATAGTTCCAGAGATGGATGGTAGTGATAATTGCAGAAGAATATAAATGCACCTAATACCACTGAACTGTACATTTAAAAATGGTTAAGCTCACATCCATAATCCCAGCACTTTGGGAGGCCAAGGTGGGAGGACTGCTTGAGCCCAGGAGTTTGAGAGCAGCCTGGGCAACACAGCCAGACCTCATCTCCACAAAAAATAAAAAAATTAGCTGGCCCTGGTGGCATGAACCTGTAGTCCCAGCTATTCGGGAGGGAGGCTTTGGCAGGAGGATCACTTGAGTCCAGAAATTTGAGGTTGCAGTGAGCTATGATAACACCACTGCACTCTAGCCCAGGAGGCAGAGCAAGATCCTGTCTCAAAACACAGGGGTGGGGAGCGGGTTAAGATGGTAAATTTTATGTTATATATTAATATACCTTTCCATAATCTTTTAAAAATGACTAGGACTGCTACTGGGAGTAATGGTGCTAGTAAAGGCTGCACTCGGTCATCTGTGTACATTACAGATGGTCGATAAATAACTGTTGCTTAAATAAATAAATGAGTCGACCCATGAATGCATGGAAGGCTGCAGTTTCCTGGCTTCCTCAAAGCATTGATCAGATTCTGGCTTCAAGATCAGGGATATTCCTGAAATTCAGTTTGCTGTGGCTCAGGTGCCTAAATATTCCTAAGTAGAGTTAAGATCCATTTCACAAAGAATCAGACATAAGCAAGCAAATATAAGAATTCTAAGGGTTAGAAAGAACTCTGAATATAGTACAATCCATCCCCTTAGCCCATGCTGGAGGCCCCTCTCCCACATTCTTCCCTGGTCTGATCTATTGGCATCTGAGCCCTAGCAAAGGGCCTGTTGTTACTCAGTAAGTCTCAGCAATATCTGCAGTGGTAAACAATGAATGAACTAACTCTTGATAATTCACTCAGTACTATCACAAGCCATCCTAGTCTTCCAGGACACCCCGAGCCCTAGGGGTAGGCCTGGGGAAATAGTACACTGCTTGTCTACAGTTAGGGTCAGCAGGGTCACATTCCTTTGGATAAGTGAGTGGTTCCTCTAAAAGGGAGAGCCATTCTCAATGTCAATTACTAGGGAAGAGGGAGATCCTCATGTAAGATACCAGGATTCAGAAGGCAGGCCTGAAGTATGGGGGAGGGAGGCTATTTTTGTCAGGAACATAGGCTCTAGACATTTGGAGGGCAGTAGTTGTCTAGATGTGGATTTTCGGTGGTGGGTGCTAAAACAGAACCTACTCCGTACATGTAGGCTGAAAGTTGGATGAGACTGGGTCTGGGAGCACTGAAAAGCAGGCAGTCTGGTAAGTCGGATTAACTGCTCTCATGTACTCAGTTTATTTTCCTGCTATCATCCTCAACCTTTTTTTTTGGCCTCAAAAAGTGACATTTATTCAAAGAAAAAAAAATGACAAAATGTCCATCCCTTGGCTCCCTTCCCTCCCCCCTCCTGCTGCTCCTCAGCCCCCCAAGATTGAACCCTGGTTGGGGCTAGGTAGCAGGACAGCCCCTCTAAGATGAGGTCAGCAACACTGAGGGGCATCTCCTCAATGGAGGTGTTGTAGAAGGTCTCGATGTCTCCAAGAGTCCTCTTGTCTTCTTCTGTCATCACGTTAATAGCCACACCCTTACGGCCAAACCGTCCACAACGACCAATTCTGTGAATATAGTTTTCCCTGTTGGCAGGAAGGTCATAGTTGATGACTAATGAAACCTGCTGCACGTCAGTGCCTCTGGCCAGCAGGTCAGTGGTAATCAATATTCGGCTAGAGCCAGAACGGAACTCCCTCATGATCACATCTCGTTCTTTTTGGTCCATATCTCCATGCATGGCAGAAACAGTGAAATCTCGGGCATGCATCTTCTCAGTAAGCCAATCGACCTTTCTTCCGGTGTTGATGAAGATGACTGTCTGGGTGATGGTCAGGGTTTCATACAAGTCACACAGCGTGTCCAGCTTCCACTCCTCTTGTTCCACATTGATGTAGAATTGGTGGATACCCTCCAGGGTCAACTCTTCATTCTTGACAAGAATCCAGATGGGGTCCCTCATGAACTTCTTGGTCACTTCAAGCACATCAGAAGGCACTGTAGCTGACAGCGAAACCACCTGGGTATTGCTGTTGAGCTTTCGGAATATGTCACAGAGCTGGTCCTTGAATCCACGGCTTAACATTTCATCAGCTTCATCCAGTACAAACATCTTGATGTATTTGGGAGACAGGTATCTCTGGTTAAGTATGTCAAACACTCGGCCAGGGGTACCCACGGTGATATGGGGAGCTTCCATTTGCAGTTTCTGCACCTCAGCACGTACATTGGTGCCCCCAATACAGGCATGACAGGAGGCACCCGTGTAGTCTCCTAATGCCATGATCACCTTCTGTATCTGCTGAGCCAATTCTTGAGTGGGTGCTAGGACCAAGACCTGGGTGACCTTGAGATCCAACTCGATCTGCTGCAGAATCGATATAGCAAATGTGGCTGTTTTCCCAGTCCCAGATTGGGCTTGAGCAATCACATCATAATCCCTGATACAAGGAAGAATGGCTCGCTGCTGGATGGCAGAAGGCTTCTCAAAACCATAGGTGTAGATATCACGGAGGAGGGACTCTGAGAGGTTCATGTCATCAAAGCTGTCAACAATCTCATTTCAGTTACTCTAGATGGCCTTCGGGCTCCATCCCATCAGGGCCATTGTCTCTGGATCAGGAATCCTGACTCGCAGACATGACCCTTAGAAAATAGCCATCCTCAACCCTTTAATAAAGCCTGAAGTGATTATTTAATCTTTATGTCCCTGTGCTAAGAGGTAGAGGGAGGTACCTGGCTTTGTCCTTGAGTCAGACTGTTAAAGAATTAACGTGGAGAACACGGAGTGGTGAGGGTAACTAATGAGATCTCTTAAAGAGAAGGAAAGGCCAGGGATGGTGGCTCACACCTACAATCCCAGCACTTTGGGAGGCTGAGGCAGGAGGATTGCTTGAGGCCAGGAGTTTGAGACCAGCCTGAGCAACACAGCAAGACCCTGTCTCTACAAAAAATAATAATAAAAAAAGAATTAGCCAGGCACAGCGGCACACACCTGTAGTCCCAGCTACTCAAGAGGCTGAGGCAGGAGGATGGTTTGAGCCCAGAAGTTTGAGGTTGCAGTGAGCTATGATCACATCATTGCACTCCAGCTCAGGCAACAAAATGAGACACTGTCTCAAAAAAAAAAAAAAAAGAAAGAAAGAAAGAAAGAAAGAAAAAGAAAACGAACACAAGGGATCAAGAGCTGAGGCTGAGGCACTCTCCACACCTACAAGAAATTTTCCAACTGGGGCTCCTGGTGAAGCTGAAATTTACTATTATTACAGAATTATCACTTATTATCATTATTAGGGATTATCACTTTTAATCATTGAAGTACCTAATAATTCTTCCCAAAACAGCATAGAAAGAAGCCACATGCTCAAATCCCATTTGCGGCAGTCCAATGTAATAATTCCATCTCATGGAGGAGAAGCAAACTTGTAAATCAGCCCTGAGTTCAGTTCTATTTGGAAACAGGAGGATTCTGCAGATTGGTTATTAGTGATCCACCTAAGGGAATTAAGACTTTGCTTAAACTGGCCCCTGAAAATAATCTTAAGATAAAGTTGGCAACAACCTGGGAAAATCAGAGAATTGGTCCTGTAGAAACAGAATGAGAAGAAAAAGAAATCACTGCAGGGTAAAGGACAGAACACTGGCAATATTTTCAGAGCAAGTGAAGCTGGCTCTGAAAAGCTGAACAGCTCTAAAAAGCTGGCTACGCTAAAGAAATAGCCTTAGTGAATTGCTGTTGCTGAGAGTAAAGTTAATAATTAGACACTCTAGGGTCTGGAAATCTCTTCTGAGGAGTAAACTGATTAAAGAAACATCTGAAGTCTAATAGAAAAAAGTGAAACGAAGCTAAAACATAAGATAGCTGTTCAAAAAAAAGAATCTAATAAGCTGTCTATGAAGTGATCCAATACTTTTTGTTTTCAATTTGATCCAGTATAGAAAAAATAAAAACAGTCCTGTGATTCTGAGAAACAAAATCCTTGGCCTAAAACTGTACTTGATTAAAGTCACCCAAGGTAATGGAAATATTCCTTCTTGGGGTGAGGTCTGAGTGGATGATACTGAGATGGGGAGCATTTCTGTGCTGTTTAAATAGTACAAAGAGAATATGTTACTTTTATAAACAGCAAAACAACAAAGATATATTTCCATTTTTAAAAAAATTAGGGATATTTACTTGGCTTTCTCAGATTGGTTGTTACTTCACCCACAGTCTAAGCCTGAAGTATCTCTCTGTGGTCTCCACCTAGTCCTCTTGCAGCATTTCCCATCTCAGTGAAAGGTACTACCATCCAAGCAGTTGCCGAGTCAGAAATGTCAGCTTTGATACCTACATTTCCTTGATTTTTTTTCCTTCAGTCTCCCAAACTTCTCAAATACAGTACGTCCTCACTTACCATCAATAAGTTCTTGGAAACTTCGACTTTAAGTGAAATGACACACAATAAAACCAATTTTGCCATAGGCTAATTGATATAAATAAGCATTAAGTTTTTACGGCATATTTCAGGTCACAAAACATCACCCAACTGCTAAATAAAGATCTAAAACACTTCTAATAGTAAATACTGAGATAAATGTGAGCTAGCCATACATTTAAGAAAGATTAACAAAAACAAGATAATCATTTACCCAATTTTTGGTGAATCAGTGAGTGATGGTGTTGCAGTGGTGGTGAGTTAAATCAAGGAATAAATGTTTGCAAAGGGAAAATTGTAAGGAGCACCTCCTACCACCAAGCAGTTCAAAAACAAATAATAACCAATATGCTGTGCTCACTGAGCCCTTTTGTACCACATCATTTCTGTTGCACATTTGTATGATTATTGTGCATTTGCATGATTATCGTATACTTTACGAATTTTTATCTATTTATTTATTTTAGAGATGGGGTCTCGCTCTGTCACCCAGGCTGGAGTGCAGTGGTGTGATCACTGCTCACTGTAGCATCGACCTCCCATACTCAAGTGATCCTCCTGCCTCAGCCTCCCAAGGAGCTAGGACTATAGGCATGTACCACCAGGTTTGGCTAATTTTTCTAATTTTTTTAGAGATGGGCCTCACTATGTTGCCTAGGCTGGTCTCCAACTCCTAGCCTCAAGTGATCTTTCTGCCTTAGCCTCCTGAGTTGCTGAGATACAGGCATAAGGCATTGCACCTGGCACAATTTTTATTTTCTAATAATTAGTATTCATTGATTCATTCATTCATTCATTTTATAACTCATTTACTACAGTTCAGGGTCAGGGGTGGCCAGAGCCTATCCCAGAAGCTCAGGGAACCAGGTGGGAACGAACCCTGAGCAAGACATCATTCCATTGCAGCGTGCGCTCATACACACACTCACACTCAATCACACTGGGACAATTTAGACACACCAATTCACCTAACGTGCACATCTTTGGCATGGGACGAAACCTGAGTACTCAGAAAAAACCCATACAGACATGGTGAGAACATGCAAATTGTACACATATAGTGGCCTTGGCCCAGTAGCTTTTTTTCCCCTCATCAACATTATAACAAAATGACATCGAACGAAACGTTATTATTCAAGGGCCTGTTGCAGTCCACTTCTCTCATTTTCTACCATATCTACTCTGATCTAAGTGACCTTTATCTTCCAAGAGGACTACAATTGTCTCTTTTTTTGGTTTTGTTGTAATTTTTTATTTTTAATTATTTTGGGTACATACTAGTCGTATGTATATAAGCAACTGTCTCTTAAATAGTCTTAAGTGGTCCACTCCAATCTGTGGACCTCTCTGTAATCTGTTTTCCACCCAGCAGTCAGAATGATCTTTGCAAAATGCAAATCTGATAAAGTCATTCTCTATCTTAGCCAACCAGTGTTTTTAGTATAAAAATCAAAATCTTTAGTTTAGCCTAAAAGGCTTTTTTTTTTTAATTTGAAATCAGTCACTGTTTATTAACTGACCAGATTACAAAAATAATCATGGTAGATACCTTAGTTCATTCTTCTAATAAGCCTGTTGACATGGTCTTCCCTGTTGCCAGCATCTCCACCTTCTACAAAATGGGTTGTCTTTTTCTTCATTCCAATCCGTGGAGACGATAACTTGAAGGGCCACAGGAAGTTATTTGCTTCTTTGAAGCATTTTCCAACAGTACAGATCTCATGAATCAGATGCTCTATGCAGATGATGCCATATTTACCAGAAGACTGAGCAATCAAAGCGTTGTCTGTCAATGCAATTTGCTTCTTATTGACCTTGCCATACCCACGCTTGTAAATTAGTTCATTTACTGACTTCGGGTTTGTGTACCCCCATGCATTATATGGTTCTAAAATCCTCAGCACGTTAACTGAAGCCTTGCTGAGCTTAACAAAGGTTTCACTGAAGATCTGGCGAAGAAGCTGCAACAACTTTCGGGCCTTTGATACCTCTGATCCTAATGACAAATGCCTATTTGGGTTATGCAGGTACACAGAAATTGCCAGCTTTTCTTGCGATCCTAGCCATTCGAATCTCAGTTCTGTATGTCTGCCTATATTCCTTGTGATAAGGCTTAGATTTTTCATAAAAAGCTTCCTCCTTGCCTTCTGAAGCATCTTTTGGGCAAACTTCTTTCTCAGGCATTTGATCTTCAGCTCTGTGAAATTCCTTCACTTTTTCTTAAGGGTTTCTCACACAGTAGGAATCTTCTTTTTCTTCTCTTCGACACCCTCCATGGTTCCAGCCAGAAAAGAGGTAAAACGCTTTTTTCTAGCCTAGTCTCTATTTCTCCAGACACTCCTATCACATCTCAGATGTACAGCCACACCAGCCTTTGTTTTAGTTCCTCAAAAACATCTACCCTTTCTTCCATGACAGGACCCTCACACATGCTATTTTTTCTACTTGGTACACATTTCACTCCCTATTTAATCTATTTAATACTACTACTCATGAATATTGAAGTCAGTTCAGTAGTCACTTCTTCAGGGAAGTCCTCTTTGAACCCTAAGACTAGGTCAAATGCCATTACTATATTTCTTCATAGCATCATAAACCTTTCCTATACAATGCTTATTAAAGTTATAATCTTATGTTTATTTGTGTGTTTATTACTTTAATGCTCATCTCTCTCCCACTAGAGAGTAAACTCTATTTGGATAAGGACTATGTTTATTGTTGCATACCTTTGTAATTCCAGCACATAGCTCAGTACCTAGGCACACAGGAGGCATTAAAAAGTATTAGTTGAATGAATGTTAACCTCCTGCTGAGTAAAGTGGTTCTTTCCTATAATGGCCCTAAAGTTAAAAATTCCAGGGTACATCTGAGATCTGGCTTTCCCAATTTTAAGGAATAAATCTCCATGCATATCACCCACATCTTGAAGGATTTTATATGGCTTATCCCCTCTTCCATCAAACAAGAGATGTCAGCATCAATAATTTGGAGGTGGCAGGAGGTAGGTGAGAACCCAGGCAAACTCACCCCTATGGTAGATGCCATGTAGTCTGCACACATTTCTGCAAAGTCCCGTTCAAGAACTCCATAGTAGAGGCCATAGAAGAGGAGAGAAATGCCGAAGTCCATGGCATCTTCTGGTTTGATCCTGTGGGGGAAGCAGCACAGCCAGTAAAGTCTGTGTGAGACATGACTGCTTTGGATTACTACTCTGGGACACACACGACAGTGACTAAAGTCAGAAGATTCAAAGACTCTAGAGCAAGTGCTGGCAAACTATGACCAAATCTAGTCTGCCTGTTTTTATATGGCCTGTGGACATCTCTTGAGGAGGCTAGCAGTATGAACTGCAAAGACCAAGCTAGAGTATCCCCTCCTGTTCCTTTCCCCCACTTTGTTCCCAGTTCCTGACTCCCCCGACTAGTGGCCATACCTTGCAGCTGCCCAGGACGTTTACTTGTCAGGACCTACACAATGGACTCCACTGTTGGCAATTGTTGGACACCAAGCGAAGTGCCTCACTGAGTTGTCACACTCCTAACCAGCCACCCAAGTTGAAATGGCTGAGCCCTCCAAAGGAGGGAAGGGCACACCAGGATCTTGGTGTCACTGGAGCAAAGTGAAAACTACCCAAAGTGGCTAAACAC
Organism: Avahi laniger; assembly: GCA_963575035.1. Lineage (NCBI taxonomy): Eukaryota > Metazoa > Chordata > Mammalia > Primates > Indriidae > Avahi > Avahi laniger. The sequence goes on along the minus strand of CAUYSK010064421.1, from coordinate 7,220 downwards.
CCCCTGCCAAGCTGCTCCTTCTGAGAACGTCTCAACTGATGGCAACTAGGCACAAAGTATCCCCATTACCTGAGACCTGCCCCTCTTCCCCACACAAACAGGGTGGGGTAGGGTAGAAGTTTTCTCTCTTATTATCTAAGTACCTACATAATATCCTAGATTTTTCCTATTGTCCCACAGAGCCTAAAATATTTACTATGTGACCCTTTACAGAAAAAAGTTTGCCAAACACAGGTTTAGAAAGAAGTATAAAGTTGGTTAGTAAATATTTATATATCAGTTAGCAGAAAATTATTAGTTGCATCTATACATATTCTGTATCATGTCAAAGTCAAATTTTGGTCCAAGTCTATTTTACCAAGGATAAAGATCTTGCCTGTAATATTAGAGGGTTTGTTTTAATAATTCTAGGACTAATAAGTTGCAACCTCTAGTCTATAAATGTTATAGAAAATTACTTGTTAAAATATTTGTAGAAAGGACTGTATGTGTTCACTTAAAGTTGTAAATTATTTTTATCATAAAAAGTTGAATTTGTTCATCAACCTTATATTTAACCCACTGACTAGATATCATTGATCTTACACCAACTAACTTGATCAGCAGCATAAAAAATGGTCAAGAATCTCAATTCTGTTTTCCACCTTATACAGTTTAGGCAAGTAAAAAAAAAATGTAATTATAGAAAAAACATCTTCAAAACACAATGCAGGCTGGGCTCGGTGGCTCACGCCTATAATCCTAGCACTCTGGGATGCCAAGGTGGGAGGATCACTTGAGGTCAGGAGTTCGAGACCAGCCTGAGCAAGAGTGAGACCCCGTCTCTACTAAAAACAGAAAAAATTAGCCGGGTGTGGTGGTGCTCGCCTGTAGTCCCAGCTACTTGGGAGGCTGAGGCAGGAGGATCTCTTGAGCCCACGAGTTTGAGGTTGCTGTGAGCTGGGCTGATGCCACAGCACTCTAGTCCAGGTGACAAGCAAGACTCTGTCTTGATTTCCTTTTTCCTTTTTTTGAGACAGAGTCTCAGTGTGTCGCCTGGGTAGAGTGCAGTGGCATCACTGCAGCTCACTGCAGCCTCCAACTCCTGGGGTCAAGCAATCTTCCTGCCTCAGCCTCCTGAGTAGCTGGGACTATAGGCACACAGCATGACACCCAGCTAATTTTTCTATTTTTGGTAGAGATGGGGTCTCACTCCTGCTCAGGCTGGTCTCAGACTCCTGAGCTCAAGCAGTCCTCCTGCCTTGCCCTCCCAGAGGGCAAGCTTAAGCCCAGGAGTATGACATTGCAGTGAGCCACTGCAGTTTATCTGGAGCGATAGAGTAAGAACAGTCATAGACAGTATGAAAATGAACTAACATGACTGTGTTCCAGTAAAACTTTATTTTATAAAAACAGTTGGTAGGCTGATTTGGCCCACAAGGCATAGTTTGCCAATCTCCCTGGTCTAGATGAATATAAGGCCACTCGGGCAGAGTGGATGCTGCAAATAAATAGTATATAAGGAAAATAGTTCTGTTAGGATGATGGGGTTATGGGCAATAATTACTGGTAACAATTATTATGCTTACTTTTGTTATTATACTTTTTCGCTAAAATATAAATTCTTAGAAAATACAACTAATAATTTGGAACTCTGACTTTGTATATATTCAGACAATCTTTGCTCTCTGCCAGCACAAATTACAGAGGGCCTCCCTCAGCCCCCCACAGCACTCAAGTTTCCTATGCTGGGTGTTACGTCTCTCTTGTAAATATTCGGGATTTGCAGCAAGGAGAAAGGTACATGTCACTAGCCACTCCTTCGCAAACACCAGCAAAAACAAAAACAAAAGCAAAGGGTACTCACTTGAATAATAAGTTAAGACCAAAGAGGGTAAACATGACAGCCATGTAGCCAACGATGCCAGTGGCATAGCTGATTTTATAGATTAGCAGGAACCACTTATAAACCAACCTGGAAAAAGGAGAGAAAGTTAGTACAGCTGACACAGAGATTCGGACCTCAGGGGCCACTGGATCACCAGAATCTCTTATTCTGAAACATCAGCGGGCACATCAGGCTCTTTGCTCAGGACTTACTGAGTAACTGCAATTACTACCCAAAGCTGTTCACTCCCTCAATTGCAGAAACAACGCTATCTACCAGGGAACTAGTGCTTTGTATTTTTCTGGTCTCAGATCGAGGAAAGAAAAGAGATCCCTAAAAAAGAGGTTTTAGCCTTAAACAAAAAAGAGCACAGCTGACTTCGGATAGCTATATCATCTTAAACGACACACAGCTCCATTATCCAGAGTTTGCAATGGTCATAAAGGATAGAAACACAATGAAAAGGACATGTAATTTTAGGTCAAGAAACCCTTAATCTGGATTAAATGAGGTTTTATTAACTGGGTAACCTCAGGTAAATCAAATCACCTGAGATAGGAGAGGTAATTTTCTTTGTAAAACAGTAGAAAACCATGCTGCCTTTCTCACTGGATTGCCCATTTCCTGGTGTATATATAATACATGCTCATTAAATGTTCCATGAATAAACAAGGATGTCTATGAAAGTGCTTTGAAATCGTAAAGCACTTTTAAATGTTAGTTATTATTACAAAAAAAATCTCCATATTACAGACATGCTTTTGGTCATTTTAGCTAAAAGTTGATACTGTTACTTGGCGACTTGTAATACGTCTTACTACATTTTTTCTTCATATTACCCTATGTGAGGTACCAATTATTGTCTCATTTTTAGGGATGAAGAATTCAAGGCTCAGAAAGGTGAGGTCAGCTAACATGTGGCAGGACTGGGGTTCCCAATCCATATCCATCTGACTCCCGAATTTGCGTCTTCCATAATGCCAGAGAGAGGCTTCTAGTACACCAACTTCACCTTGTACAATGATACTCAGAGAAGGCCAGAGAAAGGCTTGCAGTAAAGTGGAACATGAAAGGCACAGGAAGAAGAGCATTTGCAATTCCAAAGATTTTGGAACAGGCAGTTACAACTTTGAGGCTGGCCAGTCCTCCGATGGGCTCTCCTCGATCTGTGCACAACCCTGTCTAGCACTTACCAAGTGCACTGCACCAGGTGCTTTCTCGTCCATCTCCTCCATTAAACCGAGCACTCCTTGAGGGCAGGGACCATGTCTTATCCAGCTCTGTATCCCCAGCGCTCAGCACAGGGCCTGGCACATAGTAGGTGCTTATTGAATGAATGAATGAGAAAAATCTCTTTTTTCTGTCAAGTACAGATATTAAATGACCTCACAAGCTGGTTGGGAAGATCAAATGAGAAATGAATTTGGATAAAATACAAACAATTATATAGGCAGTGGCTGCTTTATGACTCAAGAAGGAAGTATTGTTTGTTGGAAAATTATAAATTTGCTGAAATTCATTCATTCAACAAAAATTCATGGAGTAGGATACTATGTGCCAGACCCTGTGAAAGGGCCTGGATATACAGAGACAAACAAAATGGATGTGGTTCCTGATCTCATAGTTTAGTGGAGGAGACAGACACTCAAAATAATATTTAGTTATAAATTATAATAAGTTCTATGAAGGAAAACTATGCATTATGAGAAAATATAATGGAAAATCTAATTTGGAGATCAGAGAAGAGTTCACAGAAAAAAATAACATTTAAAATGAGACCACAATGATCACCAGGATTTACTCAGTGTGTTTTTAATATAAACAGACCTTAGTATGAACCATAAAGTAAGCTGTAGAGAAATATTTAGGGGTTCTCATCTGTGACTAGGGTAGGTGGGTCTCCCAATCAGCTTGTTTTACAGAGGCCCCATGCCACACAATTTTGGCAGACAAAATCTGCAATTTTTTCAGTCTAAACCCATCCTCCTCCCATGCATTCCAACCCATTAGCTTCAAAAAACCTGGGCTCTTCCCCACTATCTAAACTCTCACCTTGGGGTTGTCTGTACTAGAGGTTTTCGGGTGGCTCGGAAGGTGATAAAGGCTGTGATGGCAGAGAACAAGATCCAGATCAATAGGAACCTCCACCAGTGCAGCTTCACTGTGAAATAGAGGGGAACAACCCACATCTGAAAGAGGGTCACCATCTGAAATACAAACAGAAGCACTTCAGCTCTAGCCAGCTCCCTTTGCAGCTCTATCCATAAGTCCAGAATGCATCTTGCTCTCTATCTTAGCCTGATCCTCTCCTACCTTTCCAGTGTTGGATAAAGGTAATTCCATTAGTGATCAAAGTTAGAAACCTAGGACCATGCTTGACTCCCCCATTTCATCCCTCACTCAACTATCCAACTTCTGGATAACATGTCATTTCTATGCTTAAAATCCTGTAAAGGTCCCCCGCATTTGGATAGGATTCAACGTCCTCAGCCAGGCAGTCAAATCTCCAATAATGTGGCCCCAAACTACTATTTTGAGGGCTATCTACCACTCTCCATGTCTTTAAGTCAAGTTGTCCTCCTTAGACTAAAACATCCTTCCCACCTGCCTTTCTGCCTGATAACATCACATTCAAGATACAGAAAGCCTTCAGTTTCCTTTCCAGGCAGAATTAGTCATGACTTTCTAGTGCTTCAGAAGCATTTTCTTTTCCACTATCATTACTGTGCTTATCTAGAGTATGAGGCTAGATTCAAATTCATTCTCCACCTGAATGCAAGCTCTTTGAGGGCAGTGACTAGGCCACATTCATGTTTCTTCTGTGCTAGAAAACTGCCTGGCTAATGATAGGTTCTCAATAAATTGGATAAATAAATAAGAAAAAAGTAAAACTAGACTAGAGAAAGACTCCTTAAGAGGAAGGCACATTTCTATTTTAAAGAGTGCCTATTTTATAATATACTTTCCCCTCCTTCCCAGCTTTACCTCGGACTTGTTAGCTGAAGAGTTTCAAATGCATAAAACAATTCTAAGACACAATTTTGGAGTAATCACTACTCTTCTGCTCCCCAATGCCTCCCAACTCCCTCTCCAACCACCCTGCTTTCATTCTTCTCCAGAGAGGTGTAAAAAAAAAGATAATTAGCAATTAATGGAGGTTCTCTTTCTGATGTCATCAAATGAAAGAACATTAAAAAAAAAAAAAAAAAGGAGAGCTAAGAGAGGAAAAGAGTAGCTAGTTTCCCTGTGTTCCACAGTAGAAAAAACTAAAAAAGTATTTACTCTTAGGGATTTCTAGATCAGTGTTGTCCAATAGAAATATAACACAAGTCACAAATATAATTCAAAAATTTCTAGTTGCTACATTTTATAAAAGTAAAAAGAAACAGATGGTAATAATTTTAATAATATATTTTATTTAACCCAATACATATAAATTATCATTTCAATATACACTTAATATTAAAATTATTTATAAAATATTTTATTTCTTTTGTAGTAACACTTTGAAATCTGTGTATTTTATTACAGCAGACTATATTTCAAGTGGTTAGTAACTACATGTAACTGGCGACTACCATACTAGAAAGTACAGCTTACAGTTTCTTTTTAGTGTTTAGTTATCTGTAGCTACCATTCTCTTACAGACTGCTCTGTGGCAAGAAAAAGCCTTAGTTTTTTAGTGTTATTTTATGGATAAAAAAAAGAAACAGTGAGAGAACTGCGAATGGTAAGAAGAGTCACTTTGCTTTAGAGGTGCCCATTCGGTATGCTCAAGGATGCTGGCCAGCGAAGCATGAAGCCTCAAAAACAATCCTACTGCATAGGAGCCCACAAGTGACCCTCTAAATGAGGCATTCTAAAATGGTTTGGCCTTACATAAAAAATGTGGAAGCACCAGGATGTCCTAACAAATGGCTACCCAAATAATGCCATTCTATTGGCACTGGGAGGACATGAGGAAAAGACATAACAACAAACAGCTGCAGACAATTTAAACTAGGGGATAAGGCAAGCTGAATCATGATACTAAAAGGGAATAGAAAGAGGTAGGTATAAAAGAAGGGCTGGAGGGTCTTTGGTCTTCTCACTGTTTGCTTTAACAGGCTCATGAGTCTGTTTACAAAAGAGTAGGCCCAGAGACTAGAGAAGAATTAAATCACACAGTCTGGTCACATTTGAGCAGACTCTCTAAGAACAAAAATTTCTGGTCTCCTTCCAGCTTTTCCAAAAATCTGGCTGTTGCATAAAAACAACCAGCCCACTCTAATAGCCTCTTTCCCACTCCCCACCAACCATCAATAGCATATTCTGAGGAGGAGTCTGAGGTCAAGGTAATTTTCTCTACATGAGCTACAACTCTGTACATTTTGGGTGAGGTTAGGGCAGACCCCCTGGATTCTATTCTGACATGGACAAAGACACAATCAGGAGTAAGTCTGGGCATCAGTGTAAAAGGAATAAAAAAAATCTTGCCTTGTTTTGTAACTTTCAGGCTTAAAACTTTAGGGTTAAAAAGCTACTCAAGTCACACAGAAAGAGAGAGCACATGATCGAGAGCGTGCATGCACACACAAGAAAGGGAGAAAAAGAGAGAGAAAGAGGAATTTAGAGACAGGATTAGGCTCTTTGAAACCAGATGGCCCAGTGGAAGCCCAGCAGACCTGAGTTCTAGTTCTGTTCTACCTCCAATTCATTGGCTCACCCTAAGGAGGTTCTCTTGCCTTAAAAGAAAAGTTTGGTTTGATTTCTCAAATCCCTTCAAGTTCTAACAGGCTAAGGTTCTGTTAACCAGTCCTATATCTCAGACTTCCTGGGAGAGTGGAGGCAGCGTTCATTCACTCACTCATCTAACCGTCAAGTATTTATTTTGATTTAATGGGAAGGAGAATGCAGAAATAAACATGATCTCTAGTTCCTGTCCTCCAGGAGCTACCAGTCTAGCAGCAAGAAAAAAATCTAAATCTGTTGCTCCATAAATTAATATTACTATATTAGAGACAGAAATGGTCTCAGGAGTTTTGCAGGGCTCTGTCCTGAAAGAATATGTGAACATGTTAGTTTGCATATCAAAAACTGCTCCATCTCAGGAGGGCATCTCAAAAGGTCAGTAGCAGCTGCTTTCCAAGGTGACTGCTGCGGTCTCAATCCCGTGGGTCTCACCTGCTCTGAAGGACAAAGCAAGGTCTACATGGTGTGGAGCGCTGCAGTCGACGCCATCAGAAGATGGCGCTGAGCACCAAACAACTTTGAGGTAAACATCAGTTGAGCGCATGCGCCAGCAGAGAAACGCCTTTCCTGGGGAGGACCCTAAGGGCATGCCCAATCACAGTTTGCCACCTAGCCTTCACCA
>CAUYSK010064420.1:0-19654 GCA_963575035.1 Avahi laniger | reverse complement strand
AGTCAAAGTTATGAGTGTGCCCATCACTCAGATAGGGTGCACCATACCCATCAGGTGTGAATTTACCCATCTCCTCCTCCCTATCCCACATGTTTGATTTCCAATGAATGTTACTTCCATATGTGCACATAAGTGTTGATGAATTAGTTCCAATTTAATGGTGAGTACATGCAGTGTTTGCTTTTCCATTCTTGTGATACTTCACTTAGAAGAATGGTCTCCAGTTCCATCCAGATGAATACAAGAGGTATTATTTCATCATTATTTTATGTCTCTGTGGTATACATATACCACATTTTTTTAATTTCAGCATAATATGGGGGTACAGATGTTTAGGTTACATGTGTTCCCCTTGCCCCCCCTCCCCCCCCTCAGTCCAAGTTTCAAATATGTCCATCCTATTGCATGGTGCGCATTGCACTCTTTGTGTATGCATATACCCGTCCCCTCCTCTCCCCTCCCCCCTCCTGCCTGCCCAGCATCCAATACAGGTTATTCTTATATATGCACTTAGGTGTTGATCAGTTACTACCCATTTGATGGTGAGTACATGTGGTGCTTGTTTTTCCATTCTTGGGATACCTCGCTTAGTAGAATGTGTTCTAGCCCTTTCCAGGAGTATATAAGAGGTGCTATATCACCATTGTTTCTTAAAGCTGAATAGTACTCCATGGTATGCGGGAAGCATCTTGAACTTCCCGGAGCTCCGTGCCAGGAATATACCCCTGGAGGCAGTTAGGACTCAGAAAGCTGGTTTCTGGCACCCAGCGGGTCCTGAAAGGGGAGGTGATTACTGAGTAGAGGACTCTTTCTATTTTTTCAGTAGAGACAGGTTCTCAGTCTTGCTCAGACTGGTCTCGAACTCCTGAGCTCAAACGATCCACCCACCTTGGCCTCCCAGAGTGCTAGGATTATAGACATGAGCCACTGCACTCAGCCTGATAAAAACTCTTAACAAAATAGGCATAGATGAAACATTTCTTAGAATTATTAAGGCCATATACGATAAATCCACAGTCAATGTAATACTGAATGGGGAAAAATTGAAAGCATTCCCACTTAGAACAGGAACCAAACAAGGTTTCCCACTAACTCCACTTCTATTCAACATAGTGCTGGAAGTCCTTGCCAGAGCAATCAGACAAGAGAGGGAAATTACCGGTGTCCAAATGGAGGCAGAAGACATCAAACACTTATTCTTTGCTGACGATATGCTATTGTATCTAGAAAATCTCAAGGATTCAACCAAGAGACTCTTGGAAATGATAAATGAATTCAGTAAAGTCTCAGGGTACAAAATTAATGCACACATATCAGTGGCATTCATATATACCAATAACAGTCAAGCCAAAAATCAAATCAAAGACACACCATCTTTCATAATCACATCAAAGTAAATTAAATATTTAGGAATATATTTAATTAAGGATGTGAGAGACATGTATAGAGAGAACTACAAAACACTGAGAAAAGAAATTGTAGAAGATATAAACAGATAGAAATACCTCCCATGCTCATGGATTGGTAGAATCAATACTGTTAAAATGTCCATACTACCTAAAGTGATCTACAGAATTAATGCAATCCTTATCAAAATACCATCATCATTCCTTACAGATTTAGAAAGAATAATTCTACACTTCATTTGGAACCAAAGAAGACCTCATATAGCCAAAGCAACCTTAAGCAAAAAGAACAATTGGGGAGGCATCAGTCTGCCAGGCTTCAAACTTTATTACAAGGCTATAGTAATTAAAACAGCATGGTACTGGCACAAGAACAGAGATATAGAACTTTGGAAAAGGACAGAGAACCCAGATATAAAACCATTCTCATATTGTCATCTAATTTTGGACAAAGGAGACAAAAATATACATTGGGGAAAAAGAATCTCTATTCAATAAATGGTGTTGGGAAAACTGGATATCCACATGTAAAAGACTGAAACTGAATGAATCCACACCTCTCATCTCTCACAAAAATCAACTCATGATGGATAACAGACTTAAATCTAAGGCATGAAACCTAAATAATTCTAGAAGAAAATGTTGCAAAGACTCTTTTAGACATTGGTCTAGGCAAAGAATTTATGAAGAAGACCCCCAAAGCAATCACAGCAGCTACAAAAATAAATAAATGGGACCAGATCAAATTAAAAAGCTTCTGCACACCCAAGGAAACTATCATTAGAGAGAATAGACAACCTACAGAATGGGAGAAAATATTTGCTTTCTACACATCCAATAAAGGGCTGATAACAAGAATGTACACAGAACTTAAGAAAATCAACAAGAAAAATATCACACATCCTTATCAATAAATGGGCAAAGAACATGACTAGAAACTTTTCAAAGGAAGACAGAATAATGGCCAGCAAACATGAAAAAGTGTGCGACATCTCTAATCATTAGGGAAATGCAAATCAAAACCACAATGAGATATCATTTATGTCCTATGAGAATGGCCTTTATCAAAAAATCCCAAAACAACAAATGCTGGCATGGATGTGGAGAGGTTGGAACACTCTTACACTGCTGGTGGGACTGCAAATTAGTATAACCCCTGTGGAAACTAATTTGGAGATACCTCAAAGAACTAAAAATAGAAATATTATTTGATCCAGCAATCCTACTACTAAGTATATACCCAAAGGGAAAAAAAGACATTCTATAATAAAGACATCTGTACTCGACTGTTTATAGCAGCACAATTCACAATTACAAAGATGTGGAAACAACCCAAGTGCCCATCAATACATGAGTGCATTAATAAAATGTGGTATATGTATACCATGGAATACTCTCAACCACAAAAAACAATGGTGATCTAGCATCTCTTGTATTATCCTGGATAGAGCTTAAGCCCATCCTTCGAAGTGAGGTATCACAAGAATGGAAAAACATGCACCACATGTACTTGCCATCAAATTGGTACTAACTGATTAACACTAAGGTGCTCACATGGTAATAATACTCATTGGGTGCCAGTCAGGTGGGGAGTGTGGGGGTGGTAAGCACACAACTAATGGAAGTGGAACACATTGTATGGGGGAAGGGCACAATTGTAGCCCTGGCTTGGGCAAGGCAAATGCGTTACATGTAACCAAAATGTTTGTATCCCTGTAATATCCTGAATTAAAAAATAAATAAATACATAAAAATAAATAAAATCCCAGGGGAAAAAAAACGAATGAAGAAATCTAATGGTAGATATATTTTAAAACAAATAAAATGTCCATTGGCTCTCAATTTATAATAAACAAAAGACAATCTGGTCACAAATTTGAGGTATATGAATCCTTCCAGAATAGGAGACAGGGACTGCCATTTGAAGCTCAAAGTCTGTATTCACCTTCAAATTTGGGAAATTCATTTCCTTTTCATAAATTAGTTTATATCCAAGTAAAAAGTGATCTACATGGGAACCAAAGATAGCACATTATTGAAGAAACATTTGTAATATCAAAATAAAACACATTAAGTGCAACTAGAATCTTCAGGGAATATTTGACAGCCAGAGGACATGTGATCTGTGTCATTAAGAAAAGGAGTCATTGTATCTTGTGGACTTGTTGATACCCAATCTCTCTCTCTGACTTAAATGTTTACTTGTAAATTGTTTTGATTATTTTTTATGACTATGTTATAAAGGCTTTTCCTAAAAAATCATGTGAGTGTGTGCGTGTGTGTGTGTGTGTGTGTGTGTGTGTGTGTGTGTATTGCCAAAATGAGCATTTTCCTCCCCACTGCCTGGGAAGATCATACTCAATCATTAGTATTTACATAGCACTTGCTTCCATCGAAGCAATTCTAAGAGCAGAGGGATTCTGTTTTAAAGACATCGGTAAGACAGTTTGTTTTTCCATGAACATACTGAAATTATGCACTGGGCAAATTAGTGAATTTTACCAAATATGTCTCAAGGATAAATATAGTAATTTTCACAGTGAATGTTTTCCATCTCTCAGGAAATCTATGTTTGTCATGAAATGACAAGTTTTTTTGGAGGGTTGGGGGAAAGGGGTGGTTGTCTTTGAAAACTGATTTTGAATTTCATCAAATAACAAGGCAAACCTGAAAAATATTTTACATTTAATGGAAGAACTTAAGCATGATCTTTTGGTGAAATAAAGTGGAAAAAAATTTTAACACATCTCCTGAAGAAACAGATTTTCCTTTCCTACTCCAGGGTGATCATTATAAACCGTAACTTTAAAATTTTAAATTATGAAAAATATCTTATCTTGAGAATGTGAATTTATACCAATAAACTAGTCTTGCAATGTTGTAACTGAGAATTAATGTGCTTTTATAAAATGATAACTTCACTATTTTTCTGTGCAGTAATGCCAAAAAATAATCAGGTTTGAAATATGACTTGACTTATAGTGTAAATTGGCATAAAAGATTTCATGTCTGTATATCCACTGCTATATTTTTCTTAAGAATGAAATGAATAAAATACTAGCTGGAGAAATACCTAAGATTTTATGCCTACTAAAAGCCTGTAAATAATATAAAATCCAATGTATACAGATGACCTAAATTCTTTCTAAACCTCATCACTGCCTCTCTGAATAGACCCAGATCTTCAAACCAGTTATTAAAACCATAATGAGGGTTAACTTTGAGAAAGCTAATATGCTAATTAATGATAATATTACAGAGATGTGAGCTGAGAAATATTTGAAAACAATAGTTGTAATAGAGTTCTCACAATTATTTCTCTAAGAAATATTCTTTGTGATGGAAGTTTGAAAAACATATCAGAACAACAGCAACAACAAAACAACAAAGCAATGTTGAAGTGTTTTGTAAATGGTATACCCAAATCAAATTAAAGTGACAAAGATTTTATCTCTTTTCTTTCCATCTCCCTGCCCTCTATGGATTTTTATTTTTCTATTTGCTTCGCATAACCTTTCTGGAGGTTTTAACAATTAAATGCTGTTGAAGCAACCTGTTTGCTTTTCTTTTTGCCCCTTTCTCCTGTTTGTGTGACACTTGGCTTAGGGGAACATTACATTATGGCCTTGTCTTTTTTCAAGTGGATTTCAGTGGTTACCTTTTAAATATTTGACACCACAGTGCATGCAGTCAATTCATATGTTAAGTCAATCTCCAGTTAGGAAGTCTAATTAAGACACAATCCTTAATGCAGAAAGTAAAGGACAAAAAAAGCCCAGCACTATTTTTCATAAAATTGCAATGTTGTCAATCAGAAATCATGTTATAAGTGTCTCTCCCCTCATATCCATGTGTAACAGAGCCCTGATTGACAAGAAAGATTTTATAAATTGATATGATTCATCATCAGCTTTTAAGCAGAGTTCTGACTGATAGCTTATCAAAAGGAAAATGACACCACCTAGGGTTAAGAGTAGTCAATAATCGCTTTTATTCCAACCAACATTAGGACAGCTGACCAAATGTGTTAAGTTACTTTTTTTCTTTCACTAATCTACTAGCAATGTTTATCTCCTATAAAACTGATACTACCCATATAAATGTAATTGATCATGATTGAAAAAATTCCACACTGGTTGTTTCAATAATTTATAAGCTAATTCATTATTATTTTCCTAGCAATTGGCAGAATTTTGTGTTTGCACCTGGAGGATGTTTGAGATTTAGCATAACCCAGGTTTATTTTCTGTGTATTGCAAAACGCAGGATGTTCCCTTTAATAACCTGAAATTTTAATAAGGGCCTAAGAAATAGTTGAAAAAGTGAGTGAACTTGTATTTAAATTAGGTCTTTGAGAGCTTGGAGATTCTAACTTGGTGAACTCTAATTAAATCCCTGAAGGCCACCGGGTCTGCCTCCCTAGTTGTTGATGGTGAAAATAAGGTCTTCAAAAAGAGTCCCTTGGCAGTATACAAGTAGAGGGGAAAATAATCCTGAAACCCTTCACTATAGCATTTTATAAAGCCAGAATTCCAGAAGGAGTTCCAGACAAGGAAAACAATAGAGACTAAAACCTGAGAACTAGTAAAGCAAGGAAAATAAGGGAAAAAGAATTTGGAAAGGCAATAATTCAAGAAGAACATCACTCATTCAGATTGTAGTACAAATGTAAAGCAAGACAAAGGGACAAATGAGATATACTAGCACTGATAATGACATAGCAAATCTTACTTGGCACATATTGCAATTAACATTTCCAGTAAGAAATGCTGAAATACAAAAACTGCCATTTTTTAGTTCTGACATTATAGTGGCTTTTTCTGCAGGGCAGATTTTCCTTGTAAATATCTAAGCATTTTTTTCTTTCCAACTAGCTTTCAGTACTCATTGTGTGGATGAGTTTAACTGTGATTGTGGAAGCAAAATAGATATTGAATCTACTTAGAGCCAAAAGGAAATAAATAACAGGTGATCAAAATGTGGAACTTAAACTTGACTGTATTTCCAAGAGCTTTGCCTATCCAGCAATACAGATACGAATCAAATAAACCACTGAGTGGATGTTTTTTTACTTTGTCAATATGCTAGAAGGTGGAAATGGAGAGAAAGCTTACACTTTCTTCTTACGTTTAAAATACATTCAAAATAGTATTTCTTGGTATCAAAAAATTCACAATTGAATCTCCTCATCCCATTTTTTTAATGTACTGAATGCTCCAAATCACCTCTTAAAAATAAAGAGAAATGTCAACCTTACAGTTCTTTCCCCCCTACTCCCAAACTTGCAGTTTATACCAAAACATCCAGTTTTTCTGCAAAGACGTGTATCGGTTCCTCCCAAATATCCCAGTCTCGTTCCTTCTCACTTTTTGGTATTTACACTCTTTTCCCTAGTCCTTATTTCAATAGATTAAAAGAAGGTAAGGATCTGCTACTGGTGGCAAAATACCCACAGAGGTTCCTCACCCAGTGGATTCCTGTGAAAATTGACAGAAAGCTAATTGAAGAGGAGCGGCGCTGCTTGGTTCTCATTAGTCTATTCCTGTGCCCTGGCCACGTGGACCGGGGTATTCTTTCATAGCTGATTGATATGTGATGTCCTCGCACCCCCCATCCTGACCAAATGTTCTACAAAGTAGGAGCGATGTAGGAAAACTTGGAATTTATACTTTTGTAGTTTGCTCTACTTTTTATTTCAAAAGGCTTTTAAAGTCCTATGAACGCTATTTAGATCACTTGTATGTCTAGATGGAAATACTGATTCTTGATGCTCTGAATAAACCCCTAGCCCCAAAGAGATATTGAGCTACTGGGTGCTAGCTTTGTTCTTAAGTATAAGTTCCAAAAAGTTTTATTTACTTTTTGAACTCTTTACTAGGATGAAAGTGTCACAGTGCTTTTGTGGTCTGCCACTTAAGTGGCTTCATCTTTTCTTGGGGGAAAAAAAAATGAAAGTAACAAGCAAAATATAGAGGAGGTTTTAGTTTGTTCTCTGATCAAAAGGGTCATTTATTGATCTGGTGCTTAAAAGGAAAAGATCTGTTTGGGGGAAAGTGATTGTACTATCTGGAGTTTGAACTCTAATCCTTTTATTATCTATTAGAGCCTGATAAGTCTACATTTTTATTTCTGCAGAAGCAAAAGTCACAATTAAAATAAGGACTCCATTATCACTATGACCATATAACAGTTGTGTTAAATCTGCAAAATTTAAAATAAAAAACATCTACGTTAATTGAAAGGTTGATAATTTCTGATTAGGCTTAAATAGAGATAATTTCTTCCAAATTATAGTTTCATGCTACAATATTTTAGTTGTTTCCTCTCTTACTGGAAAGAGAAAAGGAAAGTGAATTGCACTTTAAAATTAAATATTATCTACTTTTTTATCTGCCCCATCACCTTCTAGATCCCAAGACCTAGCTTGAATATTCTACAGAAGGGTAGTACAGTGACTGTAACAACAAACTGGAAACAGAAATTGCAGTCTTAGTTCAATTATGAACTCATCATATGAACTTGAACAAGTTTGAAAATCCTGCCTATATTTGTTTACTTTTTGGAAACTTTTAGTAAGGGCAATAAGAAATCAGAGTTTATTATACTGATTAACTGAGGTACACAGGGCATTTCACAGGAAAGACATTTGACTCCTTAGTATCACTCAAAGATTTTTGGATGGATGTATAATATAGTTACAGAGATAAATAGATACATATGTATCTATGTATTTGTGTGCATGAATTATTGTTGTAAATTAAGTATTCCAGTATGTCACAGAGATACCCAGTACATATGTGCACTTGTCTTGATACAGCTTTGCCAAACTTCGTTCTTTGTAACACTAGTATTACATAAGATAAGACAGGTATACTTTGGGGAAAAAGTATACCTATTGAACTAAGCGTGAAATTATTCTCTTTCTTGGAGAGTCACAATATGAATTGGAAAATTAAAGACTCTGAGAAAGAATGCAGAAAGAAATCCTGTGTTTCCAAACTTATTTGATCCAACTTTAGTGTTTAAGGTAAAACCTTTATTAAAAATTCCATCACTCTTCCAAATATACATTCTGGAAAGAAAACTTAATACTGGCAAAAATACACATTTTAAAATATCACAACACTTCTGCTTAAATATTAGTTTAATCATTTATTAACTGTAATACTAGAGGTAAAACATTGAGCCCTTTCTTATATGACAATTCTTATTTGCAAAGAGGGATAATGCTTATTTATCCTATGCTTGTTGTAAATGTTTACAATATATGGGTTGTGTGATATATCAGCTTACTGCAAATTCCACTTCTGCTGTGCTATTTTAGTTGAGTTTTCTTTTCAGTTTCTCTATTTTGATATAATTAAATTCAATGTCATTGTTAAGTAAGTTCCACATGGGAAATTATAGATTTCAAGAGGTTGTCAAAGCAATACACAAAACTAAGGATCTATGTTAGCTAATAATGTATTGGGCTATAAGTAACAGGAAACCTAACTACAATGGCTTAAACAAACAGAGTTTTTGTTTGTTTTTACATGTTGCAGGAGATCCAGGAGGCACTCTAGAGACACTGCATGCAACAACCGTGCCATTAAGGATCAACACTTCTATCTGCTCCAGCATCCTCAGCCTGTTGATTCTTCCTCTCCTTACTTGTCACTTCATGGTGGGTAGATGGCTGCTGAAGCTGGTGAATAAATCGTTATTCCACTTTTAGGTATCATGTCTACATTCTAGAGAGAAGGGCTGGGGAACAGTCAGATATCAAGCCAGTGTCACCTATCCATCTTTTTATTAAAACGAAACTTTTCCAGGATCATCCCAGCTAGACCTGGGACAGGTGGCATCCCTTGCTTCAAGCGACACTGGAAAATTTGACAACAGTCTTTTTGTAATTGTGTTAGACCAATTATCATTCACTGTCTGGCTCTAAGCATATCACTGACTCTAAGACAACTGTAGTTTTCTTAGCAAAGAAGAGAGAAGCAAAAGCTTACTATTTGGGCAAATTAAATTATGTCACAGAATCTCTTTCAAATGTATAGATTAATATGAAACAAGCATAACGTCTGTAATTAAATAATGGCACAGAAAAGTTTCCATATTTAAAGCAGAGAAAGTCAACATTAGGGAATTTATAATCCCATGTAGTAATTCTTACATTCACCAAATGGTTTTGCTTGTCAATTTCCCTAGAGTATAGAGACTGAGGTGCGGATTAAGTACCAACGCTTTTTTTCAGACGTGCAAACCCAAGGCAGGGAGAGTGGGGAATAAGGACAATCAGACAAAAAAAAATGTGGAAAATAAATGAAATGCTATATTTATGCATCTGGCTACTGCTTCCCAATGAGCCATGATGTTGCCTGGCTGGTGTAACTATTAATACTTACCACAGTGTATTTCCAGGAATGCTGTATGGAATGATCTACATTGGGGCATTAGGGAAAGAATAAGAACTTTATTTGCTAGGATTCCTTTTGTCTTCTCTTTCCCATTGGCCAACACTTTTTCCACAGGGATTTAAGTCTCACTTCCATGTTGTATCATTCAGTCCCTTTTCATGCCAACCACATTGGATGAAGAATACAGTACATCAGATCTCATGTCCTGGGATGAGACATTCCATTCAAATCTAGAAGTAAAGGAAAAGGATACAAATTGTAAGTATGCAGCTGGTCTACCTAGCTGTGTGGTAGCTGCCAAGGGACAAAGATGGGCGCTGAAGGAGGGAATGCTTTGCAGCAATGCAGTCCAGGATGGGAGGACCACAGGAGTCTGGAAAAGATAATGAAATTTTTGTCTGATGCACTGAATTTGAGAATTGGTTCTTTAGAGTTGAATTTACCTCTGGAGTCCAGGCTAACTCCAGGGCCAAAAGATCTTAATGCCAGATCGAGTTGCCCTGTAATTTCCATAAAAGTCTTAAGGAGTAGCAGGTTTCCTAAACCTTCATTACAAACTGCGTTGCTGGTGAACAGCGTACCACACTGGTTAAGGACAAGATTTTGGCTTCACACACAGTGAGACTTGAATTCGGGCTGTGCCGTCGTTAACCTTTGCCCCCTTGGGCAAGTTGTTTTTCCATTCAGACTCAATTATTTTTTCATCTAAAAAAGTAAAAATGTTAATAATATTTTTCCTTAGGGTTTTGGAGACAATGGTATCTGATAATCTGTTTAATGGATTTGGTGCAAAATTGCACCTCTTTTGTAACTGTTCCATTCACTTCCTTCTCCCTTCTTGAAGATGATTTCTAAATTTTTAGGAGCTTTACTTGTCAGGTGGATCATACTTCAGCAGTCCTGATGGCCACAAGGGGTTGGGAATTTTTGTGTTATATCTTGTCCTCTAGTCCAAATAGACCACAGAACTCCCAGACCAGTTCCACTTTCAGAAATGCAAACTGCTGAACATATTTTGCTTTCCTTGGGGAAAAGGCTCAGGTGACATATGAGGATGTTGAAATAACACCACACCCACTTAACAGAGCAGCTAATTTAAAATCACTTGCAATCTGGGAGAATCTGTCTCAAAATCTTCTTGTAAGAACTTACAGCTAACTGTTTGCTGAAAGGTTTCCTGAGAATAGGATCTTATCCAAGGCTTGTGACAGTGGTAACTTAGAATGAGGCTACAGAGATCTAATTAAAAAGGTGACTTCCTAACATATGGAGTGCCTGTGTGAAGTCAGGAGACTTTGCTGTGCTGGGGAAGATGCTAACCCTGTAAATTCTTATGACATTAGGCTTAAATCTTAACTGCTAAACACCTTTCAAATATTTATCTCTCCCCAAGTAAACGTACTCCCTGCAAAGCTCTATTTGTTGACTTTTATCCCAGTTGGACTGACTTTGGGGACTGTATCACTGAGACCTGTGCATTAAGTGGTACATATGTTGAATAAACAGCCAGACAGCTACCAACTGTCAAGTTGCTTTACCAGAGTATAAAAAATAAGCACATATGCCATGTTGAAAAGCAAAGGAAAAACAAAAGTTTATAATAGAACTAGGAAACGGTTCAGGTAAAATGCAGCCACATGCTTATGTGCATGATTATTTTTTAAAATACCATTAGAATATTTTCGCAGGAGAAATCATAATCTAGGAATGATCTCAAATGTAGCATTATATATGATATCTCCTCTGGTAACTCATGATTCATTAGCGAGGTAATAAATTGAAACTGGGACAAGCCATGTTAATGTAAGCAAAGGCTGGAAAGTGTGCTCAGTGAGGAATTACAGGTTTGATTTTCTCACAAGCAGCAGATGGAAACAGAGAGACAGGTTGTTCTTTACAGGTATGGATGAAACAACGGAACACACCAGCTTTTCTGGCAAGGGGACTGAAAGTATTTATAGATAGTTTTCCATCTTGTTGCCACCAGCATCTCTCTCCTACAATACCCTGATGGAACAACATTGACTATGCATCCCAGGTGGCCACCTGCTGAGTAGAAAGAATCCTGGTCACCAGCAACTGATTTGCCTAGGAAACAATGTAGCCTTGTTATTTTAAAGGGTGTCTTGGTTTATTTTGTTAAGAAAATAAACTCCTTATAACAGTGGCAGTTTAGGTGCTCTGGAAGCAGGTACCAAGACAGAGTTACAAGTGGTGAAAAAAGTATTGGAGGTAATAAGCATTCAAGAGAGGGAAAAGGAGAACAATGTGAGGACTTCAGACTATGATGTAGGTCTGACACCTATGAAAGAGAGGAGAAAGAATGGAAGGAAGGAGAACTGAGTAGAAAAGAGCCCCAGAGTACAGTGCTTCCCTGAAAAAGTTTCATCCAGCCCAGTGAGGACATGCAGAACAAAGATTGCCCATTGTCATGATAGACAAAAATGACCAGGCCCTAGAACTTAGTATTCTGCCATTATTGGCTGCGGCAGCCCATGGAAACCAGGGTGTATTCCAAAGGTGCTGCAACTAGAGGATTTTGGCTGACTGCACGTCTGTGGCAAGTTTTCCCTTGAAAGAAGAATTAAGTGGGGAAGCTCTGTGGCTGAGAAAACACACCAAAAGATGGTGTTAGAGCAGATTTCTAAGAAGGAATGACTTTCATATATTCATTTATAGCAAAGGGCAAAGAAGACTTGGCTAATATGGGTTTTTTCATGAGTTTATATCCATAAAAAAGCCCCAAAGTTGTGAAGCACTTTGTATCAGCCTTTACTCACTTTCCTATCCTTTCTTTTCTACATGATTTGGAAGCAAAATGTACCAGATAGTCAGGAAAAAATTTTCCCAGGGTGGAAGAACAATATCAAATTCTAAGAACACAAATACACTTTGCTGGTTCATTTATGAAGAGCCAGAGGAATCTAAGTTCAAATCCTGGTTTTATCACTCCCTAACTTAAGATATTTGAGATCTGACTGACTTAATCTCTTTGTGTTTCATTTCCCACATTAAAAAAAAATATCAAATAATGTTCATTTGAAGAGTGAATTGTTAAAGAATTTCCACATTCTGGAAACTTTAATTCTTACATGATGGTTGCTGTACTTTGTGATAATGTTAGGCAATCAATTTATGATATTTTCACTACAACTATGAAAGACTTTAGAAGAATCACAACTGAAAATCAATGAAAATAAATATGCAATTTTTTACTGGGCCTTTACGTAGTTTCTAACGCTAAGAAGGGCCATCTGGCTAACCCAGGATAATCTCCCCTATTAAGATCCTTAACTTAATCACATCTGCAAAGTCCTTGCCATCCACGTAAGGCGAAGGTATTCGTATGTTTCAGTGATTAGGACATAGACGTCTTTGGGGGGCAAAGAATGTGGGCAGTCTCTAGAAGCTGGACAAAACAAGCATTTTACTGAAGTAAATTCTTTTTTATTATAATAATTAAATAAAATTTTAATTGACAACCTCCAGAAAGGTTAGCAGCAGTAGAAAACATGCTGCCAAACCCACCTGAGTTTATTTTTCACTACATTGTGATGCACTCTCCTGACAGATATAGATGTCATTCCTTTTATCCCTGGATCTGGATCCGCTGATTTGACTGACTAACAGATGTTCCATTCATTAAACAAAGCCTCCAAGTGTCCCTGACAAAGGCTCTTTTGTTTCCTGTCTGTATGCTTTTGCTCATGTTTTTCCCTGTTTTGGAAATGACCTCAATCATTGGCTCTACCTTTTCAAATCCAGGGTATTAAGATTCTGCTAACAATTCATGTCCTTCTTGAAGACTTTTCTACTTACTCCAACTCACTCCAAATGCTTACAACTGAGAATTCCAATTATCTTGGAATCAGAGACTGGCAATTTAGCTCAGAATGTTTCATATTAGCAATATTTCCCCCAATCCAAACAGTGTTAAACTCCTCAAGAGCAGGGACAATCTGTTATATATCTTTTGTGTCTCATTCAGCCAGTGCTACTCAACCAGTGCCAAGTCAGTGCTAAATTCATACTTCGTTTATTGAGAAATAGTCAACATTTAAAATACAAATGCCCCTATGAGTTGATTATATCCTTTTAACTATTAACATTTCACTGTGGTTTATGTAAAAACTGAAGTAAATTACTTTTCATTCATTAATTAAATTTTTAATTGACAAAAGTTGTATATATTTATCATGGATGACACAATGTTATAAAACATATATATATTGTGAAATAGAGAAACAGTTAATTAACATGCATTACCTCACATACTTATCACATATGTATCACTTAAAATCTACTCTCAGTGATTTTTAAGAATACATCATATTGTTATTAACTATAGCCACAATGTTGTACAGTAGATCTCCTGAACTTATTCCTCCTATTTACTAAAAATTTGTATCCTTTGACCAACATGTCCCTTTACACCCCTGACCCCCAGCTCCTGGTAACCACCATTCAACTCTCTGCTTCTATGAATGAAACTTTTTTAGCTTCCAGTTATGAGTAAGATCATGCAGTAATTGTCTTTCTGTGCATAGCTTATTTCATTAAGCAGAATGTCCTCCAGGTTCAACCATGTTGTCACAAGTGACAGGATTTCCTTCTTTTTTTCAAGGCTGAACAATATTTGACATTGTGTATATATCACATTTTCTTTGTCCATTCATCCATTGATAGATGCTTAGGATGATTCCATATCCTGACTTGGAAGGGGAACTAGTGGACTTTTGAAGAAGCCATCAGGAATCTTGGAAGCGTTGGCAATCAGGTGAGTAGGTAAAGATACCAGCTGGGCAGACAAAGACAGGGAGAGAGAAAATAGATGGGACAGTTTTAACTATTTCACAATTTTACCTCAAATGTCCACATGTTTAACATGTCCTTGTGTTCATGAAGCTTATAATCTAAAAAATGAAGTAGTTGATATGATTGAAACTGGAATAAAATGTATACTTCATCATGAAACAGATGGATTTTAGATATCTGGTTTAAAAAGTGGTAGAATTTGGCACAGTGGGAATGTTTGCATGTACAAAGGGAATATTACATTGCGGTATTTCCCATTTCTTTTTGCATTTGGAATTACAGTGAATTTACAGTCATGTTTCTTTCTCTCTCTTTTTCTGTTTCTATCTCTTAATATACACACATATACATATATATGTATATATATAAACATATCATCTATCTGTTATTACTTTCTGTTAATTACATTGCTAAAGTATAATGAACAATATTAATTGTTAAAATTAATATTTTAATATTAATATTAAATTAATATTTTAACTTTAATATTTTAACTTTAATACTTATAAAGAGAGTAACTGCATAAAAATGAAATTAAATATACATCCATAGGCTTGTTTCCAGATAAGATTTGAAAGTGTATATGTGCTCAATTATTAATACATTTATTTATCCATCAAATATCCAAAAATTATTCTGATTCTAAATCATTAATATTATATATACAAGATTGAACTGCAAGGGAGTTTATTAGTAAAAGGAAGTTTACATTTCATTCTTTCTTCAATAGTCTCATAAACAAAATTACTTTAACATGACTTTTAATAAACGATTATAGTATTTAAAGTTTTTACTACAAAATTTCCTTAACGAATTGGAGTGTGACTAGTATCCCTCCCCATTTTCTTATATGTGGTGAATAAGATTTGTTTTAGTTAATTCTCATTTTCCTATAACTAAATAACTCAGAAAAATCATATTATCCAGCACTACCAAAATAAATATAGACATATTACTGTATGTTCTCTAAGTGTTCTTAAATCAAGCACTTTTTGAAAAGCATTTATGTTATGTCGTAAATGATTCAATGCATTTTGCTACATTCTGAGTACATAGAGATTCATAAATAGCACTTGCCTTGATGAACCAACCACAAATTCTGAGTTTTAACATGTAAGCTAAGTTTTATGAATATGGTATGAAAATGAATGAGAGTTCATGTAGGTTGTAACAGAGAGGTATGTAGTATCAGAAATTGAATGAATTCTCCACCCAGAGAATTTTAGTTGCTATTGCCTACATTCTGTATTTCTCACCTAAGAACTTAGCAACTTACATGCCATTTGCTTAACTCTGTGTGTCCTTCTTTGCTTGTCATATTTTAGACTTAGAATGAGTTTCATGTTCCTTTGTGTTCCAATTACAAAGTGCTTTCAACACGAGGTTCTTAGTAAATGATTAATTTACTGATTCAGATCTGGGTCCAGTCCACAATGAGCCCTGGCTATGATAGCCTATCTGGACATCCTTACTAAACCAAAGCATTTGGAGAAACCAAGTCCTTGAATAACTCTAGGAAAAAGATAGTGGGCTGGTTATCTGGAGTTAGCCAAGAAGTCCTTGATTTTCAGAGGTAATTCACTGTTATATGAACTCATCACATCATAAATAACCCAGCTTTGAAATGAATTATTATTTATAAGATTCATTTTAATCTATACCTTACCTTTCTTCTCCTTGTAGGTGATCACTATGTTATGCCTGGTGTCTAGCACAATGCCTCCTACATATTGGGGACCTCAGTAAGTGTTAGTTGAAATAAGAAATAAATGAAGTATTCATGTTAACTGATGATCAATCCAGAGGCAAACTATTCCAAAGGATAATTGGCATCTGCCAGGGTGGTCACTGGTAATAATCTCCAGTTACTTTAGAAAAGGGGGCCAGTGCCCCAAAGACCTGTTACATTAGAAACTGCCAACCACTGGTAGCCACTTATTTAAACTCTTCCGGCCAACATATTTAAGATGTTTGTGCTTGTATTGCCACAACTTATACCTTGGCCAGATGTTTCTTGACCCTCTTCTTCAATAATTCTAGAATGCTTAAGATTTTCCCTCTAAAGTGTACTGACTTAAAAAGTTAGACTTCCTAGAAGCTTCTATACTATAAAAGAGAACTTCCGGTGGACTGCGATGTGTTCCTAATGGAGGAATTTAGACATAAAGGTGGGTCATTTGAGGCTCTGGACATCACAGAAGCTTTTTGTATGTGCTTCTTTGTCTCCAAAGGCAAGGAATTATGGCACAAATACATATAAATGAATTGTTGTAACTGTGAGAGCGATTCTGCCACAGTAAATAGTTGTTGAGACAATAGTGGAATGAACGAAATCAAGTTATAGCTGAGTTTGAGGTATACATTTTTGGCTCAAAGTAAAAGAATGTATGTATAGTCTAGTCAAAGTGTGATGGTGTTGGTGTTACATTGATTTGTAAATTTAAAATGAAATTAAACTGTAAATATGGTACTTTCTGGGCCCTTTCCTGTGACTTTTCTAAACTACAGGAATTTATCAGGTTCACACATGGACTATGGAGAATGGGGGTGTGATATATTGCAACGAATAACATGTCTGAAGGTCAAAATTACAGTCCTAGTAGTAGCAACCCATAAAACCAAGCTGCAGTGCTCTTTTCCTATGTTAGGGCTGCAGATAGAAGCATAAAGACAGTGAAATACACACACACACACATACACATAAAGTCAGTAATGAATTCAGTGATAAATCCGTTTAGGTCTTCCTCCTCTATTTTTAAAACTTCATGGCTTGAGTCTACTATTTTTTAACTCCTAAGTTTCACTTGTAAAGAAAAATCTTCGAACTTTCAATAATTTTTATCAACAAAAATAAAGTTTAGGACAAGAAAAAGCTAATTATGGGAATGACCTGAGATATTTTCGTTCCTATCATTTTAATATGGAGTTGAGTATATCAAAATAACAAGTATGCTCTAGGGAATGAAGACAACACACTGTCCCATGGGCCACCCTAATCAACTCCTTAAAATGCCTCTCCAATATGTGTTATTAAGAGGACATTCTCTGCCTCATATAATTCTCTAAAATTGTGTTTTTTGGTTTTGGTTATTTTGCTCCCTCCCTTTCCCCACCTAACAGTAGGTTTTGCACATTCTGAATCTGTGTCCTAGTTATGCAGCAGATCTGGTTGACCTCCTTTCCAGGCTCATTCTGGTGAGATAGAACCAGATTTACAGTTCTTTGGTAGTTTGAGAATACGCACTGCTGCAATATAACATTTCTGAGAACACATTGACCTTTTTCCAGCTGGTAAGATTCTTTGAAATCTTT
This sequence comes from Avahi laniger, assembly GCA_963575035.1. Taxonomy (NCBI): domain Eukaryota; kingdom Metazoa; phylum Chordata; class Mammalia; order Primates; family Indriidae; genus Avahi; species Avahi laniger. The sequence continues at coordinate 1,716 of CAUYSK010064420.1, read as the reverse complement.
GGGTACATTTCCATTGCTATATTGATACATCTTACATGCTTTGCCAAAATCGGGCAGGAATATTTCTATTTCTATTCCCTCTTTTTCAGCCACCCCCTGGGCTTGCTTTGCTCCCCATACTATAAACACTGAACATGGTGTCTGACTATGAGACAGAAATGGTCTAACCACATGGGAGTCTAAGCCTCCCCGATTCGTTTTCAAACAGGATCACAAAAACTGTGGTACTCCTGCTCATTCCACACAAGGACTAGATTTACTAGTTCTTAGATAGTTTTACAGACCATTTCCCTACATATTCAGCTGTCAGCTATTGTTACTTCTTACAATCCAGAAGAATATGCTAATTATACTGACACATAGTGCAATATGCTTTAGAACATGCCACTCAAATGCGTGGCTCTCAGGAGAATTCTACCTTCAAGAAACTTCATCTATAAGGAAATACACCCTTTGAGATAAAGGCAATTCTTTTCTAACAACAGAGGGGAAGGCTAAAATGTGATTTACAGCACACCAGAGCACACTATAGTGAGATTTAAGTGTTGTATAAAAACATATAGATTTAGGTTGAATTTAAATAGATGGAAAGGAGGAAGAGAGGGAGAGAGAGTAGAGATGATGAGAGGAAGAGAGAGAAAGGGAGAAGGATGCAGGGAGAGAGAGAGAGGAAAATACCAGATGACTTCTAACTATAAGAAGTTTTCTAAGAAATGACAGAATAGTTAATGCATAGATTTCAAAGAAAAACTACTGTTTCATACTATTGAGTATCAAACCTCTAATTTCTATAAAAATCCCTAATTTTTCTACATATTAAGTCAAGGAACTAAAAATGTCTTCTGTGGATATTTTTATAATAATATTTTCTGTTATAAAAAAGGCATTGCCAGACACTACCATCTGTCGTGTAGACTGACAGTGTACGAATCTGATGTCTTTCTGTGACTTCCTATCTTATATAATTGGAGGTTTCAGCCCAGAATGATACTTCATTTCCACCTAAGGACAACCAACTTTGAGTTTGCCTAGAATATTTTAATCATCTCCCTGCTATGCGCTGATAAGACTAGTACTCTGTATAGTTAAAAGCTACACATTGTCTATTGAGAATGTGTTAAAAATTCTCCTCTGAACTGGCCATCATCCAGAATTATTATCATAATACCTTCTGAAATAAGACAGAAAACATAACGCATTAAAATTGATAAATGTTTAATTTGTACTTACTTTATTTTGAAAATTTAAAACACTCAGAATGTCTTGGCTGCATCAACATGGGGCAGGTTTTATTTTACTTTTTTTTTTTTTTTGGATGAGAAAGCTGTCTTTACAAATCGTTTTTGTAAAGATTAGAATATTAGTCTACCATGTTTTAAAAAGAGTTCAAGGACATTAAAACTACTGACTCAGATGTGTGTGTGTGTGTGCGTGCGTGTGTGTGCGTGTGTGCGTGCGTGTGCGTGTGTGTGTACGTGTGTGTGCGTGTGTGTGCGTGTGTGTGGCGTGTGTGTGTGTGTGTGTGCGTGTGTGTGGCGTGTGTGTGTGCGTGCGTGTGTGTGTGTGTGGTGGGAGGGAGCACATGTCCCAGTCCCAGCCAATGAGACAAGATTACTGAATAAACTTCTGTAGTTTTTTATTTAAAAACTAACACCTTTTTCAATAAAAGAGAAATCGTTATAGTTAAAACCTGTTAATTGGAGATAATATCTGTGT
>CAUYSK010064419.1:0-43559 GCA_963575035.1 Avahi laniger | reverse complement strand
GTAAACCCATCAACCAGAACTGACCGCCGTGTGCAGGGAGACTCCTCGCTAACTCCCGTCGTCCTCACGTTCTTGAGGCATTCGGCGCCTGGGCAAGGTGCTGGGTGAACTTCCAAGGCATCCATCTATGACAGGCGCCAGGTGCGTGTCGTCATCTCGTTTGTGACTAGGAATCTGGGGTCCCAGCAGAGAAGCCCACACCTGAGGCCGCAGGTACAGAAAGTGGCAAAGCCAGGTGTTTCACGCCAGCCCCTGGACCAGAGCTCGAGTCCTGGCCCCATTCGGCAGCCGCAGGAGCCAAAGGCCGCTCCAGTCCACGCCCCCAAGGCTGTTCTCTCCACCTGGTGGAACCCTTTGTGGTCCTTAAGGTGCGTGGAAATCCCCTGGGGGCTCACTGAATGACAATTCCTGGCCCTTCCTTGGCAGCTTCTGATTGGAGGGCCTGAGCGTTTTCACCAGAGTCCTCGGTGATTCTGCCGAGCCAGACTTCGGAGACCACCCCCCTCGAGTTCCTGCTGCGTCTGGTGCCCGCCTGGCTTTTATGCAAAGGGTGTGTGGGGTTCCCATGGCTGCCATGTACAGAGCAGACTCGACCCGGTTGGGACAGGCCTGGGCTGCCGTTGCAACAGTGGATGTGGGTGGACCAGACAGACATTGTGCAGGTGATGTTGACGGTTGTTAAGGGAGAGGAAGAGACCACGCGGCCCCAGGTGTGAGCCTGGTCGCTGGACGGAGATGAAGACACTGGGACAGGATGTACCTGGAGGGAACGGTTTAGAGGATGGCTCAGAATAAACTGGTTTCCTACACGTTGAGAGAGAGAGTGAAGAAGACAGGGAGGAACCTGAATCCAGGGAAGGGGGTACCTCGCTGGGTGGGTGGGAAACAGCTGAGAAGTTGGGTGGCAATTTGCAGGCAGAGACGGGCCGGGAAGACACGGCGAACAGCCTCAGGGAGGAGGGATCACACAAGGAGAAAAGTGAACCGAGGGGTGGAGATTTTAACGTCATTTGGGCAGTGACAAGAGCACAGGCTGGGAGCACGGGGTGGGGTCCCGGCTCCTCCGGCAGCTCTGTGGCCCTGGGCAGGTCACTTGGCTGCTCCAAGCTCGCGGTGCCCCCAGCTGTAAGGACGAACTGGGGCCCGTGTGTGGCTCTGGCAGGGCTGTGAGAGTCACACATGCAGAGTCCCCATGAGCGCGTTGCTATGAGCGGGTCTTTCTGTCCACGCAGCCTGTGGGCTCTTCACTCCTGACCCCAGGGGTTGCCTCAGGGCAGAGCCCCGAACCCCTCAGACAGAAGGGACTCTTTGTCCCTCGGCCGCAGCGGGATCAAGCCTGCTGTGACGCTCTCAAAGTCCAGCCCTGTCTCTGGGTGACGTCACCTCTTCACGGCCTCCGGGTCCTCATTTGTTGAGTAAGGAAATCCACGCCCATCTGGCCTTCCTGAGGGAGCTCCTGGGTGCAGGAAACGGAAATCGACTTGGGCTCGCTCGAGTGGAGAAAAATTATTACAAGCAAGGGACATGTCACCCGCAAAGGAAGCACCTGGGGACGGATATCGCTGTGTGCTTGGTCCTAGATGAAGGCTTGGCCTGTAGCAGCACCCAGCACCCAGAACGTGAATTGAGTAAATGCACCAAGGTTGGGAGCAGAGAGCCTGGGATCCGTCAAGAGCTTCATCTCTCCCTTCCTCCCTCCCTGCACACTGTTGTTCATCTTCCTCTCTATAAAAAGGCTCCCTGCACTCCCTTCTGCAAGCTCAGCTCAGGCCTGCAAACCCAGGACCTGCCTCGCAGTGGCCTGTGTGTGTCTGTGCCTCGTCCCACGTCCCTCAGAGAAAGGGTATAAATGGCCCGGCCTGAACTGGGGGTCCCTCTGCTTATGACTAGGGGTGGAGTCACCTGGCGCTGACAGCTGTGCCTCAGGCTGGAGGAGGGGCGTCCTCTCTAAAAAAGGAGGTTGGGGAGGAAGTTTTTAGATCCTTGTTACATAAATTTGGCCACTGGCCATTTTGCTGAGTGTTCTTGCGTGGCCCACGGCTCAGAGTGGGTGCTCAGGAGAGTGGAGGCTGTCGTTCCACGTGTGGCCAGGTGGGATCCTCAGCGACTTCTCCTCTTTGCACACCTGTGTAGGCTCGTGACCGTATGTCCGGGGAGGAATGGGGTGGAGGGGAGCCCCGTGGCAGGAGGAAGAAAATACGAGAACGTTCTGAGTTAAGCCAGGGCTCGTTCCCTGCCCTCGCTGTGACTATCAGGGTCTCGGGACCAATAAATCCAGCCAGGTCGTCTTGGCTGGTGGCATCGTGATAAAACGTGCACTTCCCACATTTTGGGAGTCAAGTTCAGTCCCAGGAATATCTGATTCAGGAAGCGTGTAACAAACAGGCGTGAGCAGATATTCTACTTCACTGCAGCCACAGATCATGGCCTTGTCTCCTCTCGTAACGCTACAGATCGGCTCTGGCCAGATTACTCACGAAAGAACACATTTGATTAAATTTTATGATCATAATATAACTGATTCTGGGTCTCTGTATGATTTGTTCATATTATAATTTAGCATTTTACAGTTAAATCCTTCCTCCAGCCCACGAATGAACACTCTTCATTGAATCAGATGGGCAAGGAGGGAGCCGTTCCTAAGCCGACATTCCCGTTACCACCTGGAAATGTATGTCATACGTGAGCATTAACAAGTATGAGGTTCAGAACACATGTAGGCGTTACATCATGTGAGTTTTATGAAAATTCTGCCTTGAGTATTGAGAGAGAGAAAGAGAGAGAATATTCCCATTTGAGTCATGGCGGCGTTTCTGTGCACAGCTGGGAGATGGGGGATTGCCTTTGTGGATCTCTCTTCTTGGTCTTGACATGACCAAACTAGAATCTTCTGTGACATTTTCCATGCCATAAGGCTCTCTAGACTTTTAAGATGCTGTATTTCTATGCAACATGTCCCCTAAAAAAGCAAGACAACTCTTTCTTTGGGCACCTAATGGAAAAATAGTGGCTTCCCTGAGGCTGGAGGAACAGACAGGTGGCTGGGCCCACAGAGCAGTGGCAGGTGGGTCTCCTCCCTGCTCCTGCCTAGGAGGGGTTCTGCGTGTGAGTCTCACCTCAAGTGCTTACGTTGGTCTCTACCTGTGTTAGATGTGATCCGCTAAACGTTTTTCTTTTCTGTTTCTCGTAAGGGCCTGAGAGCTTGGTGCAAACCTTAGCACTACAGACACCTGCGAGAACTTTCCAACAGGGCAGTGAGCTTCGTGGGGCTGAGTCCCTTTTCCTTTGGGTACTGCTGGTCTTTGACCTTTGGAAAGTCAGCAGTTGGGGTGAGAAAGCCTGGGGCCAGAGCTGGGAAGAGGCCTTTCCCAGGTCCCAGGTCGAGCTGCTAAGAGAAACCCCCACCTCTGCTTCCTTCTCAGCCAAATTCACAATCATTTTCCCTATTTGACATTTTTAACTGGAGATTCCGACTAAGAATAGTGGCCCAGTTACAGACAGTCACTGGGAAACTCAACCTGGGGCTCTGGCAGCTGTATTATTTTGGCCTCTCTCTGCAGGGCGTCATTAACACCCGAATCACTCTCGGCTGCCTGCGCAGTGTCAGGATGATTGAAAACAAAAGGAGATAGTGCTGAGGCCTGCCAGGCTTTATCAAAGCTTCCAAACGCTCCTTCAGCCTGGCCATTAATTGCAGGATTATCAGCACAGCCAAGCCTAAGAGCCTTCATCAGGAGGGGACAGCCGCAGCCCAGCTGGTCAGGGGCGAGGAGGGCCTCCCGTGCGGCGTGGGCCTGGCTGAGAACGGCGGGCACAGGGAGGGGCCCTGTGTTGAGCCAGCCTGGCCCAGACATGCGTAGCCTGGCCCAGACATGCGTGGTCTGGGCCTCCCTCCTGCTTAGTGAAAGGCCCCCAGCTGAGCCTGAGCTCTTCATCCGAGACCGGAAGTTCCCATCAGGGGCCCAGACACCCGATGTGCCAGGAATTCCCCCGGGGAGGCAGCACCAGGAATTCCCTGAGAACAATGAGCAGTGTCGGGTTGCATCTTAGCCCTTCCTGGCCTGAGGCTTCCTAAGGGGAGGGCTACAGAGCTTGCATTTTCCATCCTAAAGAAGAGGCTGCTGCCCGCTTCCTACTCTGAGTTGTGGACACCCTTTTGAGACCAATCACATCTGGTTTAAAGGGCAGGGCTGGGAGGCAGGAAAGTGAGCAGTCGACTTAAGAGAGACCCGTTTGCCCTCCCAGTTTGAAGCCTGGGGGATTCTCTTTCTCCGGTCCCTTGGGTGAGCGGAACACTTATTTAGCCAGCACTGTCCAGGTTTAGCCAACATGCGCTTCTAGAAAAGTGCATTTTCCACAGAGACTTTTATTCCTAGTCTTGATTGTCTGGAAAAACTTTTCCTCCTTTTTCACCAGTTAAGCAGAAACAAAAATGCACTTCTGCAGGGAATAAAGAATTTGCCTGGAGGCCAAAACTCTAGAGGAAATCTGTCCAAATGTTAATCTGCATTTCTGAGCTTTTAGCATTCTGCTCCCCTCCCCAGGCGGGAAGCTGGAGAGAAGTTCTGACTCAGTGTTCTCAGCACCGCCTTTCGCGAAACCCCACCCAAGTCGATCTCCCAGTCAGTCACCCAAAAGGGTTTCCTGTCGGCGTGAATCTCCTAATTCTGGGAGCCAACCGTGGGCTCAGGAGACAGGATGAGGAAGGAGGGAGGGAATCGTTGGATTAGACTCTGCTCTTTCACCCACTAGATAAAAACTTTATTCTCTGAGGCTTTATCTTCCTTATCTGTAAAATGGGCACACCTTGTTTTCTTAATGTAAAGACAATTTTTTTTTCTTTTTGGCCACATGTTAACCTTTTTGAGGCTGGCTGCTCCTCTCTCTCTGCCTCACTGCACCAACCAACCCTTCCCTTAATTGGCTCCTCCTGCAAACCCACATCTGCAGAAAGAGATAGCAGAGCCTACATCTGGCAGAAGGAGGGGAGGGAGGGGAGGCTGGAGCAGAGGAGCTCCTGGCTTCTCGCCCGCTGTATGGTGGATGCTGTTCTTCCCCAGGGCGGCTGCCTGGGCGTCCAGGGGTGGCCTCAGTGCGGAGCTGCCTCCAGACACCCGGACACCAGTCGGGGCTCCGTGAGGTCCTCATGCTGGTATCAGATTCCAAAGTAGATTCCGAGGCTGATTCCTCCGAAGTCTGATCCTAACCCCCTGCTCTCCATATGCCCTTTATACTATGGGATGTGTGTCAAGAGCAGTTCCTGAGGCCCTGGGCCCAGGTCCCATCCAAGGACCAGTTATCCGAGTCCTTGAAGCCACCACCCCCAGCCCGCCCCACCTTCACCCACGTGCACCAAGGACGGCCGGGGCAGGTGAGAAAAGGAAGGCAAAAAGGTGGCAATTGTTGAAGGTCAGGGCTTATCATATTATTTTCTCTCCTTTTGAGAGTATTTGAAAATTTCCCTGACAAAAAGTAAAATAAGTAAGTAAATAAATAAAACCTAGAAATGGACAATTGACTGGGGGGTGTGCGTTGCCCACGGGCATCAATAAACAGCTCCTGCCTAGAGCAGGGTGGGCTGGAATGTATCTTCCCAGGCTTCTCAATTCAATCTACTCATTAATCTAATTATGGACTAATTCGGGAGCAGGCTCGTCCTGGGGAAGCTCTTTCCAGGAGACAAGCTAGCCCTGGGTGTCTCACCCTCTGCACTTGGGATCCCTCTGCCCCGGGGTGTCCCAGGACAGGGATGAGGAGGTCAGCTTGTAGGGCGGGTTACGTCCGCCACCCCACTTTCTGCCCTAGAGCCTCCAGCCTCTGAGGGAGGACGGTGATTCTGATGAGAGTGACTCGCATATTCTGAGCACCTACTATGTGCAAAACCCTGGGTATTTCGTCTACACATCAGCCCTGCAAGGTGGTCACGATCACCAAAGCTTACAGGGGTGGAGACTGAGGTTTGGAAGTCCTCAGTGGTATGTGAACCCCGTTCTCTCCAGCGACTTCTCCTGCCTGGGCCCCTGCCCAAGATCTCCCAGGTGGTTCTCGTCTGAGCCAGGAGAGGAGCCAGATTTGACGGCCACAGCTCTGAGCCTGTCTCAGGAGGAAGGACTCTAGTCCCTGGGGGTTCCACTGGCACCGTCGCTCTGTCCCTGTCCCTGACGGAACACAGATTACCTCATAAGCCTCCCAGAGGCTGCAGGAGAAGGCTGCTGGCGAAGGCCCCAGGTGTGGCTCTCTCAACCCACTAGTTCCTGGGGAGACCTGCGCGTTCTCTGTGTACCTGCCGGGGGACTGGTGTTCAGAAAACTCTCTTCTACGAGACAATGACAGCTTGGGCTTGGCTGCACGCCAAGAGCACCCTGGCTGCGTGGGCCTGTTTGGCTGCCTCGGGCGAGACTGATAAGCTCTGACATTACAGGGTATTACATCTGACCTGACATACATTAAGAGATAGTCATAAAAATCTCGGCTCCATCAACAGCCCCAGCCGCATCCTGATCGCCCGCCGTCGCTGATGGCTGTTATTATTCAGCTGTTACAGGGCACTTCATATTTGCAAGGCTCAGACAGGAAAGGTTACTGTGCCTGCTCTGTCTTATTAGGCTGTCAGTAGCTGCCCCAGGAGAGAGGTCAGCCAGGCCTTAAGCTGCAGGGTGACGGCGCGGAAAGATGCCCAGGTAGGGAGCCAAGGTCGCCAGAGTTTGAGTTCTAATTCTGCCAGTTAGTGGCCAGGAGGCCTCGGCTACTCACTCCACTTCTCCCATCCACAAACGGGAAATGACTCGTGACTCTCCCGGCAGTTTTGCTGTGAAAACCAAATGACCTAATTATGAGCAGTAACGTGCTAAAGCCCATGCATTGCTATCGTGTTAGACACGCGTTCTCTGCATAAATGAACTGATCAACACACGTGTCTTGTGCTTGGAAATATATAACGCAGTGGGAGAAACAAGACATAAACACGCGGCGGTTTCTATTAATTGTAAGGAATTTATATTTCAAGGTAGAATAAGCCATTGATCCGAGAGTAGTGGACCTCACGGGCCAGAGCTAAATTGCGTGGAAGCGTGTGGTATAATTAGGGTGACGGGACGATTTATTCTGACTGAGACACGGTCAGGGGGGAAGGGCCCTTTTGCGAATCAGAGCCAGGGCAGCAGATGAGAGCAGGGACTCACCTGGGTGCCCTGGAACAAGGGCTGGTGTGCGAAAGGTTGACTTTGGGGGGTGATTTCAGGGAACAGGGGTGGGGACACTGAGAAGAGAGGAAGAGGGAGGGAGGGAAAGCCAACGTGGGGTGCCTTCCCGGGTTAATCCCCCCGAATGGGGCTCGGTACCGCGGGACCCTCTGGGAGCCACATGGGGTCCGTCTCTGAACTGCTGCCCACTCGCTCCGTCCCCATCAGTCCCGGGCTGTTCCGCGAGGTTCTAGCTCCCGCCCACGTCCAGACCGGCCCGTGTGCCAGAGAAGCCCTTAGGCAGCAAGAAGTGCCCGGTGCAGGTGAGGCTGGGGGCTGTCAGGCCATGCCGTGTGCAAACCGTTGCAGAGGAGGAAACTGAGGCTCAGGAAGTTGACAAAAAATTGTCCAGAGTGGCAGAGCTGTGATTCACACCCAGGATGCCACGGCTCCGAGCAGCTTCACGGAGCGCCCCTCTAGTGGCTGCTCTGGTCCCTGCATGCCTACAAACTCCAGGGGCCTCCCCACCCTGGGCCCGCAGAGTGGGTTTGGATTTCCGCGTCATGGTGGCCTCTATCTCCGTCTCCCTAAAGGCAGATGAAACCGGGTGCTGCTTCCAGAACCTCACATCTGCCCAGCCCCATCGAAGAGGGCCACAGTCCCTGCCTCTCCAGTGTGAGGAGCTCGACATACGAGCACCGGACGGCGGCCCGGCCCTGCCCGGCGCTCTCCGTGGACGTCAGGGCACAGGGCAGTGTAGGCCGACCTCTGGAAAAAGTCTGACCACCCGTCTCGCGGCTGACTGGGAGACCGAGGCTGCGTCAGGGGTCAGGCCGGGGGTGCAGCTGTTGCCATGGCCGCGTGGGCTCCCCTTGGACCAGGCTGTGGTTCGGGTCGCCTGTGGCATGCCCGATCCCAATCCCACGATTCCTGCTCGGTCCCTTTGTGTTTCTGGGCCCTCACAGAAGGCAGAGTTAGCCTGAGAAGGACGACAGGCGGTCACCCCGTATGTGGCTGTCGGGCCGGACCTCATCCTTTGCATGGACAGAAATCGCAGGCGGCTGAACGGGCCAGAAACCAAAGAGGCAGAGGCGGGTGCCATAGGAAAGCCCCATCAAAGCTCTGCCCAGCTCTGTGGGGTCCCCTGCCCCAGGGGCGGGGGATGCCCTCCCCCGCAGGGCTCCGGAACGCCCGATGAGCTGTCCTGGGGCTCGTTCCTGCTGGATTTTGCTCCACTTTTGCGCCCTCCCAGCAGCCTGCAATGCGGGAGCAACCTGGCCCTGCAGGGACTGCGCGTGACCTCGGCCAGCCGCTCCTCCCTCCGAACTCTGTTTCCTGCTCTGACGGAGGTGCGGTGGGGTGAGCAACACGCAGAGTCCAGAGGACCCAATCCCGGGGACCCGAACCTTCCACACGCTCCTCACAGGAAGGTGAAAGGGCTTCAGAAAGGAGCTGTTTTCCCACCTACCCTGCTCTGCTCCAGTTACTGCTGCGGCGATTGTCTCTGGAAAGAGGACCTTGTGCATATTCATGAACCCCATCACTCCGTGGGTACAACTGGGCCGCCTGCCTCTCTGTCAAGCAGCATTTCGTCGAAACAGCAAGCTCAGCTGTTCAGGTACTTTCCAAAGCCCCGGCTGGCTCGGTGTGTCGGGATAATGACGTTTAGGTGTCTGCACAGAACATCTTCCACACGGCAAGCCTCTGCGGCCGCAGTGGGAACAACGCCTCTCCAGCCCAACCACAGACACAGACACCTGGAGCCTGTTACCCCGTCATCCGCTGTGACCTTCGCGCCCCGCCCAGTGCTCTGACCAGCTTTGGGGACACTCCTGGTCTGCACAGGCAGACGCTTCATCACCCTCCGTACACCTGTGGGCTCGGTGGGGGTCACACGCTGGCTCTGCCCCCTCTTTCCTCCACACACCTCAGTTCTCACCTGCAAAGTAGCGGGCGGTGTGGAAGGGGATTCCACACGCCCTGCAGGACTGTGGGGGTCACAGGGACTAATCCCTGTGCCTCTGCGGTGCACGGCCTGGTGCGGCCGAATCTGCCTGTGGGAGGAGCCTCCTCCTGCCCCCCGGTCCCCCTGATGGCCAGGTGGGCCCAGGGATGGCTCAAGCCGCCCTCTTTACTTCCCTTGTAAGCAGTATTATGCTGTGTCCTGGGAGTGGCGGTACCCGGCCTTCGGAGAGAGGAGTAGATAAGGCCGGGCAGGGAGATGAGACTCTGGCCAGCTGGACACTCGGAGAATGGCCATTTATTGTCTGTCTTTTCTGGGACGGCAGCTCCACGCAAGCTGATTTTAACCACTCAATCCTCAGTCCTCGAACACAGCGGTGTTCGGCAGAGTTGACTCACTGAACACATGGTGAACAAGTCCAATTTCAGGTGCCGTTCTCAAAGCCGAGACTTCATTCCCACGGTGCCTTTCCTCCTCTCCTCCCTGCTTGCTTTTCTCTCTGTGATGTGTCTCCTTGTTTCTCACCTCCAGGAGGGCTTCCTGGCCTGCTCTTGGACTTGCCCAGTGGCAATTAGAGTGGGTGCCTGGGGGCATTTGATTCCCTCCTTCAAGTAGAGAATTAATTCCACCCTTGAGGGCTGCATAGCTTGTCGGGAGCCAGAAACACCCTGGGCTCTACAAGTCGGGCGGAGAGCCAGGACTGCCTGTCATTCTCAGCAGGGCTCAGGATGCAACCCTAAGTCTCTGTCCTGAGTCTCCCGAGGACAGTCTCTACGTCTCATTATTATTCCTATAATACGTGACACTTCAACAAGTTGCAAGTATGTGCTGTTTACGTTGGCCTGAATTCCTATGATTTTGGTAGATAACACATTCACAGTGCGTACAATTAAAATCAGCCTCCCCACTTCTCTGCTCTTGGCCGGTCGCAGGAGAGCAGGTTACAGAAGTTTGGAGACTCTGGCTTCTTAGGGAAGGAGCTCTGGAGCCAGACTGTTGGGCTTAGATCTCAGCCACCTGTCAGCTGTATAATCCCGGACAAATACTAAATCTCTCTGCCCAGACGTTTTTCCATAAGTCAAACCAGGATAAAAATAGTACCTGCGTCGTAGGGTTGCTGGGGGAAGTAAATGAGTTGGTGTGTTTGAAGTGCTTAGAGCAGAGCTGGGTGTGTAGTAACCGCTGTGCATGGACATGGTCACGGCTGTTCTCTCCAGGGACATACAGGCCCCTGTTGCATAAACCGTGTTGGGTCTGGGCCACCACTCTCAGCTAGACACACAGACACCCCTATATCTCATTGGTGGTTTTTCCTCTTTCATCTCAAAGACGGTGGGTATGAACATTTGCCTTTGACTTTGATCGTAGCTTTCGTCTGAGTCACAGGGAAAGGGTGGACAGAGGCCCCAGAGGACACAGGGAACATCTGGCATCAGCCACGCACGGTGGGTCCCCTCTCTGGGCTACAGAGCCTGGAATAAGGACCCTGCCCACCCAGGGCTGCGAGGATGTCTCAGAAGCCTTCATCGACCCTGCCGCAGAGGCAGAGGCTGAGAGGCCGCAGAGAACCTCTCCTCCCTCTGGCCACGGTCCCTTCCCGGCAGGTGCAGGTCTGTTCCAGCTCTGCCTCAGGAGCCCCAAGGAGCCCTTCTGTGTTTTAATTCTAAGGATGAGGCCTGCGCTCGTCGGCCCACTCGGGCCTAACTTTGGAAACGGCACTCTGATTCCGTTCAGCCTGTGATGCTCTTCCTCGAACGCGGTTTCCCTTTGTCTTGGTCTGAGCGCTAGCTTCACCGCTTCCTAACGCCGCTACCCTGCCGTTCCCGATGGCTTCCTTTATACAGTTCTTTGGACCAAATCGGGAAACGTACGTAACTAATTTCACATGGCGTCTGGCATGTGGTGCATGCTGGGTATGGGACGGATGCTTCTGTGGAGACTCAGTGCACCCCATGAGGTGCTAGAGATGCTTCTCCCTGGTTTACAGGTGAGAACTTGTCCCGGAGTATCCTAGTAGCAGAGCAGCTGGAATCCGGACCCCCCTCCAGTGTTCCGCCCTTTCACGGGGCTCCCTCGATGTTCGGGACGGTGACGTCCATGTGAATATCATTGCTAGAATTTTCTCAGGCCACAGATACACATTCATGTTCCGTTCTGGGTCCTCAGGGTGCCGTCTGGGTGCTGCTCTGTCCCGTCCTCAGCACGGCCGCCTGCTGGCAGAGGTCTCAGCACGGCCACTGTCACAGCTCTGGGGGCCACAGGCCCCGGGACACCTTCTCTTTGTGGATGCCGGTTGTGCGTAAAGATGTAAAATCCTAAATCCTAGGCTATTCCCAGGATTTCTGCTGCAATCCCAGAACAGCAGCCCTGGAGTCACTCGGGGTTAAATGCAAGATTTACCTGCGGACATCTGTGACTATAATGACTTCCATGCGGCTCGTGCATTCTTCCGTGTTTGAGGTTGCTGAGCGGTGGAGGTCCCCACGGCTTGTAGGAATTGCTGCTCCCTCTGCGGGTCATCAAACTGTCATTTTAAGGCCCCATTTTGGGTCCCACAAAATAAAGACATGCAATGTTGTGCTCTCATCAAGCATTAGTTATGTAATCTCTGAGCAGTCTGGAGACGGTTTCTGAAGGTGGTTTGCACGTTTGGTGTTTGTGAAGCACTATGCTAGGTGTTTTGCGTGTCTCTTTCATTTAACACAGCAGAGTATGAGGTAGGAACTACCCTTATCCCTGTTCCACGCGTAGAAAGCTCTAGAACGCAGAGTCACGACAGCTAGTCTGCAGTGAAGCCAGGATTTGACCCCTCCAGACATCTGGTCTCTGCTTCCAGTTGCTGTGTTTTATTGCTTTTCTCGAGAGCCACTTTTGGTCTTACTGTGCATTTTTCTGATTATTAATTTTGTTGAGAATCTTTTTATACATTTATGGCCATTTATGTATCCTCTTCTGTGGCCTATAATGTAAAAATTGTTTCCCTAATTGATTTTTCTCAGGATATTTTGAATAATAATCCTTTATTTAAGTGTTGCAAATGGCTTCTCTGCTTTGTGGCTTACTGTTTTATTTTCTTCATGGTATCATTTTGATAAACAGAGTTCTTAAGTATGACATCATCACAATTATCAATTTTTTTGCGGTCGGCAGTTTTTGCATCTTATTTAAGAAATTCTTCCCTGCTCCGAGGTCATAAACGTATGCTCCTAAATGCTTTGAACTTTGTCCCTCTACACTGAAGTCTTTAATCCGTCACTTTATATATTGATTTTCACACAGAGCATAAGGCAGCAATCCGACGTCATTTTTTTAATACAGGTAATCGATCGTCCCCGTGCCATTTGTTGGCTGGTCCGTCTTAGCCGAGTTCCTCCAGACGCAGGATGTCAGGTGACGTCTCAGGCGCAGGTTGTTTAGCTGGGAGGTGACTGAGGGAACCAAGAGTGGGCGTAAGGAGAGCCAGACGGGGAAAAGCACGTCCAGGTGGCTACTGCGGACAGCGAATGAGTCCACCAGACCCACCAAGACCTGAAAAAAACACCTTCCACCTGAAAGAGAGAAAGGGGGATAATTTATTCACCGTCTCTCATTTCCTTCTGTTTGAGGCCCGTCCCCGGGGATGTGACACCCACACTTCCGGGCTGCCCCTCCGTGTGGACCTAGAGGTCTCTGGTGAAACCAGACCGAGCCCCAGGGCAGACAGTAGCGTGACCTGAGGTGGGACATGGTGCCAGGTGGACGAGCCGGCGGGGACAGCTGGTTAGAGGTGAGCTGGGGACAGCGTGACCCGGAGCACCAGGGCGGTTTGCTGTACTCTCCCGAGACCATTTTCTTCACCCAACAGGAGATCCAAGGGGTCCTGCCCGGAGCCTGGTCCACACGGCTTCCGAGCCTTGCTCCGTACCTCGGGAGGCCACCCGGAGCCTCCGCTCCCTCCCCTCACGGAGAGCCCTCCAAGGAGCACGGAGGGAGAAAGGAGCAAGTCGAGGAGGTTGTTTCTCCTGCTCCCTCCCTGCGGGGCGGCGTTGGGCGGGCTGAGTCCCCCCTCTCGAAAGCTCCGTCCTCCTGAAAAGCCAGACCACTGGCTCCCTTCCCTACTCAGGCCTGTGCGGTGGCAGCTCTCCCCCCCCCCGAACCTTTGCGAGATGTCATGTCGTTGAACCCTCCAATGCCGACGTGCCCTCCGTTCCTTCAGCGACCTTGACCGCAGGTGCGACTCGGTCTGCGTCAGAGGGAGCAAGGCCAACGTCTCACGGCAATGATGCGGCAGTGGTGCCCAGTATCACCAGGATCCCCCCGGGCACGGGCTCCCCCTCTGCACCTTGCTCACGGCTGCCGAGGGGTTGGGGTGAGTTTGTGCAGCTCCTGCCCTTGGGAAGCTCCCGGTGCAGCGAGTAAGATGAATGGAAGGGGACAGGCCCCCAGGAAGGACAGCGGAGCGCGCTCGGTTTGGGTCCGGGGCTGAATTTCTCCCACGTCACGGTGAACCCTCTCTCCCACCCCGGGCCCTCCGGAGCCTGAGCCCTGCGTGGCCTCCTGGGGCGGCCTCCCTTCCTCTCTGCCCTCATCCTGGCCTGAGTCGGGCTCTTCCTTAGTCTCTTGCAGTTGCAGTTCCAGAGGTTTCTGCTGACGGATGTCTCTTTCACAGATACTCACGTGACTGAAGCCAGGCTTCAGATGCTCAAACCTCGTATTGACAAGAGAGAGAATGAGGAGAATGGGGAAATTCACGGTCTTTCAACCAAGCAGGGATTTTGTGATCATGTGTTTTTTCCCCTTTTCCTTCTGAATTCTGCAGAGGCTCCTACACTAATAGCTGTGATTTGCATAATTTCTGGAGTGCAGCGGCACGAAAACCAGGCAGCCGGCAGGCTGGGCTGTTGGTGCAGGGCCGGGCCTTGCCACAGAAACAAGGCAAATAGTACCTGGGTCTCCGAATACTCGCAAGGGTGGAACAGAGCGGGAGGGATGGGCACAGTGAGCCTGAATGCGGCTTCTAAGCCCTTCCCGTGACAGTGTCTAAATCAGGGACCGCGGGAGGGGCTGGAGGAGGGGGCCAGTCCTCAGCCGACTCCCGGCCCCGGCCGACCCCTCACGGAGCGGGTGCCCGTGTGGGGTCGCACAGACGTTGGCCGTCCTGGTTGATGGCAAGTCCTCTCTGATTTGGGATCCACCTGCTGGTGGAGCTCTCTGGAGAAATCGATCGTTGTCAAGCGTATGCTGGAATCTCTGCCAGGCTCACAGAGCGGTGCCAGTCTCTGCCTTAAATGGGTTAAATGTTCACCTTTGTCGCACCCCCAGAGGGATCAGTGTGGAACAGAGGAAAACAAACGGGCCTTGACATGGAAAAGAACCAGCTCCCATGGGCCCGGCTAAGTGAGTCAGTTCTGCTTGAAAATAAAGCTAACGAGACTTAGGGAGGATTTTATGACAGTGTGCGGTGGGGCACAGCGCGTATGCTCACAAAGTAGTTGCTATCACATTTCGTTTTCACTGGGTCCCTTTGCCAAACCCTTAATTCCGAGTTTATGATAAGCATCTAGGTTGGGACGAAATTTATCCGTGTCTTCTGAAAGACGAGAGTCCTTGTTACAGACATTTTCTGGTAATTCCAAAGTTTATGATTCTCCGCTAGAAAGTCTTACTGTTCGTACCACCTGCTGCCTCCGCCTTCTCTGGAGATCAGAGGCCTCTGGTTGAGGCAGGCTGACTGCCGGTTTGTCTGCAGAGCATTTCAAGGCCACTGAGGCACACGGGAGGAACCTGAGACCTCTCAGGTCGCGTGGCCAGAGATTTCTGGAGAGCGATTTTCCAGGACGGCGGATGTGGAGGTTTGGGCAGACGGAAAGCTGGTGTTGAAGGACACCCCCCACCCCCGCTCTGGGCTGGCACGCCTCTCATCTCTCCCTGGGCTACAACTGTTATTAACGTTCAGATTTTGGAGATAATGGTTTTAATTAAACTTCTTTGCTGTTTACCACCGTTTCGGGAATTTGCTAATTAATCTTTATGTAATTGTTTCGCAGTGGTTGCACAGCAAAAGTTCTTGAATTATAAGTTAAATCTCTCGCAGAGAACCTAGTTTTCTATCAGAGTCCCGTGTTCATAAGCGACATTGGAGGCAGGGAGTTCACTGTTGAGTCCCTCCCGATGGGAGGCTGTCCGTCCTCACCCTGCAAGGGGACCAGGCTGTATGGGGCCCTCTTCCCTCGCCCCCAGTCTCTCCATTCTGACGGGGTGGAAGGAACTGCCCGTGTACATGGGAATCGCATCTGCCGAAATTTGGTAAAAGGTGATAAAATGTGGGAATGTATTTCAGAGTACCCCACGATATGTGATTCGGAGAAAAAAAGCATTTCGGATGGACACTGGAGGTGATTTCTCTTTAATTTCTAACATAAGCAGAGCGATAGCTTTCAAGTACACCTAGAGCTTATTTCCCTACTGTGTGGGTCCTCTCTGAGCCGACACAATAGAACACCAGAGACTGGGAAATTTATAAAGAAAAGAAACTTATATGGCTCACGGTTCTGGAGGCTGGAAGTCCAAGATCAAGGGGCCACACCTGGTGGGGGTCTCCTCACTGCGTCAGCCACGGCAGGAGGCGAGAGTGGGCGGGAAGGGGGACAGAGAGACAATAAGAGCCTGGGGCTGCAGGGCCCATCCCTTTGGCAATCGGCAGGAATCCGTTTGCGCGGGTGGAGTCCTCGTAACCTAAACACCCCCCCAACACTGGTGTACTGGGGATTAGGTTTCCAGCACATGCTTTTGGGGGATGCATTCACACCATAGCACCTGCCTTGGTCAGTGTCCCTCTCTCTCTGATTCGGGGTTCTGATCCCAAGAGTCACGGAGGGGACAAGCCACAGGAAGCTCTAATCCCCTTCCTTGGGATTAGTCCCGGAACAGGCACATAATCTCGACGGTGTTTGTCTCTACCTGGAAATCAGGGCCTGTCTGCCACAGAGAGCTCCACTGACCCGTGCAGTGCTCAGGTTAGAAGCATAAACCTTGAAGCCAGACTGCCTGGGCTCAAAGCCTGACTCTGCTATTTCTTAGCTGTGTGACCTTGTGCTAGTTGCTCAACTTCTCTGAATCTGTTTCCTCATTTGTGAAAGGAAGTTTTACAAGAGCGCATGCTTTGTAGTACTGTTATGATGACTAAGTGAGATGAAATTGAAGACCTTGTGCACTGTCTGGCACACGGTAACTGATGATTATTATCTACGAAGCCAGTTTATCCGCATTTTCGTTTTCAGCCTCTACCGCGGTGCATGCTGAGGCCCACAGGGATCGCCCAATTTGTTTATAGTTAAGATCTTCCCAGCACCAGTGTTTCTTCCCTATTGTGCTTTTCCAGTTTGGGGGCAACTTGATTTCACCTCACCTGTGCTCTCAGGGGTGTTTCAGGACTGCTGAGGTTAAGCACATCTCACCGCAGAAGGATAGATTGGGGAGACAGGTACCGAGGACCTTTCCCACACCTGCGGTGGGCCTCGGTCATGGACCACAGCACTCTAGCTTCCCAGCTTTGAGCTCTGGCTTGGAGTCCTTCTCAACGCACTGCCTGGGCTTTCAAGAGTCAGTCTCTGAACCCGGGAGACAGAGCCCAGGTGAAGCAGGTGCATTAACGCTTTGCTGAGAGAGGGATCCCAACAAGCAAAATGAGGGACACGGGGAGGTCAATCAGGGAAGGGAGAGAGTAAATGCAAGGGGACACGTTACCAAGCTGGCCACAGTCCCTCGAGAACTCCAGCTGGTTGCTCAAATCATGTGGGACATCTCTAGGGAAGACGTGTGAAAACAGCATGTCTCAGGACATCATCTTAGAGAAGGGAGGCCACACAAGGTATCTGTTGACTTCTCCCCATTTTCTGTCTCTCACTGGCTAATGTCTATCTTGAACTGGTGGCGTAATTCCAGCACTTTGGGAGGCCAAGTGGGAAGATCGTTTGAGGCCAGGAGTTCAAGACCAGCCTGGGCAACATAGTGAGATCCCACTTGCACAAAAAAATTAAAAAATTACCTGCGTGTGGCAGCGCACACATATAGTCCCAGCTACTTGGGAGGCTGAGGCAGGAGGATCCCTTGAGCTCAGGAGTTCCAGGCTGCAGTGAGCTATGATCATACCACTGCACTTCAGCCTAGGTGACAGAGTGAGACCCTGTCTCAAAAAATAAAAATAAATAAAATTTTTAAAAAATGAAGTCCACTACAGGCCATTGGTTCCTCAGCATGCTCAGGCTGTGTCAGGTGTGTTAACTGGCCTCCCTACTGGCTTCAGCCTCACAGAGACCTTCCCAGGCCCCACGATATAAAATACCAGCCTGAGCAAGAATGAGAGCGAGTCTCTAAAAAAAATAGAAAAATTAGCTGGGCATGGTGGCACATACCTGTAGTACCAGCTACTCAGGAGGCTAAGACAGGAGGATCACTGGAGCCGAGGAGTGTGAGGCTGTACAACACATCGTGTGACCTGTCTACATCTGCAGCGGCGCATTTATTGGGGAAATTACTGGATTCACATCTGGGTCCTCACTAAGCTGTGAGCCCCATGGAGGCAGGAGTAAGATTGTTCTCTGCACCCCGGGGCCTCTAGCTCCCGCCCTCCGGCTCGTCATAAATCTCATATACACATGCGTGCACACACACACATGCATACACACCACACACACACACACACACACACACACACGGTAACAGACTAGATGAATGAACAGGTGAACAGCTGACTGTAACTTTCTCATCCTTTGTCTCCGTGAGCCTGGAGGCTGACAAGCTGATAATTTCTACAGCGCGAGTGGGGCCTGTGCTCGTTCCCGTAATGGTTGTCATGATGGCCTTTCAGAAAGTAATTGACTTTAATTATGCCCTAACCTGACCCTGGAACCGAAGAATAACCGAGGAGAGAAAATGATTCGAAATGGTCCCGTTGGGTCCAATTACTGGTAGAGAAAGAGACTGAGAATTAGGTCCGGGTCAACCCGGGCTCCCCAGCGTGGACCACACGGCCTTTCCCTCTCTCCTCCCTGTGGCTCGCCCAGGCTCTGGGGAGACTGCCCATTATTCACACCCCTTTCTCTTCCTGAAAGCAGTCCAAGAACAGGCTCAGAGCTGTGAGAACACGGTGGGAATCCTAGAACCCCAAAATCACGCATGAACAGTGGCTGTTACCCCTTCATCGATGACGAGAGACACACGTCTCCAGGTTTTGGACCACACGTGTTGCCTGAGTGGCTCTGAGTCCAGGGCCTAGGGCCAGGCGGTAGCTGTCCAAGTTCTCTGCCTCTGATCTAGCGATATAAGTGCCATCTCCCAGAGAGAACAGGGAAAAGGTCACCATGGTCCTCAGGGGACCCGGGGGGGAACCACGTGTGGAAACAGAACCGTCTCCTTGGCTGTTAGACGGTAATGAGAGTTTCTACTGTGTAGAGTTGCGTCTTATCAATGATTAGGCCCCAGAGAAGGGGATCGATGCCCCTCAGTGACTCGATTGCCCACGTCCAGTCGACCCGGGTGCGGAAGTCCCTGGGGGAGCAGAGACAGGTGCTTGGAGGACGAGTGTGGCTGGCTGGACCCGGGGCTGTGGCTGCTGTCTCTGTTTCCTGTCTACCAGGGCTCCACGCTCTCAGCGCAGTTCCTCTGGCAAAGAATGTTCTTTTTTCTCAAAGCTTATAGGGCATTATGGCAACCTTGCCATATTCTCTTTGTCTCTCTGTTTAAAGAAGACTCAAGCGTTGGCTCAGGTACCTTCATCCCTTTGCTGTGGACTTCAGAAAATCCAGGAAGATCTATTCTGCCCGTTTCTCTGCCAAACCCAACTCTCTCCTGGACTCGAGAAGGTCAGGGGCTGTTCACCCCCTTGTACAAGTCTCACAGGTGTGCCAGGTGGTTTGGTTTGGTTTTGTCGTCTTTGTTTTTATTTGGGGGAAGACTCGTACCTTATTTATCATCTCCAGTGGGGTCGGCTATTCCTGGCTACTCCTTATTTAAGAAAAGTCCCTTTACAACACGTCCTCAGGAGACCGCCCTAAATCTCTGCTCAGATCTCTGATCTATTCCCATCTCTGGGAGGTTTGGAATAGAGGAGCAGTCACGAAGCCCGTGTAGAAACACACTGTCTTCCTGTCCTCTTCAATCACATCTTCTCTTATATTCACTGGAGGTGTTTACGATTTAGGGGCAATAAAGCAATAAAGGGGGATGATGTACCCCTCTGCTTGTGAGAGTGGACTATTGCCTGCTGAGGGTTCTTTGTCCAATAACATCTCCAATGAGATCAGGGTACGAAGACTCACAAATGCGTCTTATGTCCCAGGGGAGGGAATGTACCTTGTCATTTCCATGCCATGTGCAATATATCCTTGGAAGAGCCACGCTCCCCAAATGACATGAGACATTATTCCAGAAAATACCAATATGGAGTATATTGGATTAGCTTATTTATTCTAAAAATGTTTTATTACAGATTTCAAACATACACAGAAGTAGAGACCAGCATAGTGCACCCTCCATGGTACTGATCACCCAGCCTCAACCATTACTAACAGGTGCCCAATTTTACTTCAGCTCTATCCCAACCTATGTTCCATACCTCACCCTGGATTATTTTCAAGCAACCCTCAGATTTCTATCATTATATCTATAAATATATCAGTCTGTATCTATAAAAGTAAACAGACACTCATTTTTTAAAAATGATGACCACGATATAATTTTCGCACCTAAAAACAATAATTCCTTAATAATGTCAGACATCAAGTTAGTGTCCCTGTTTTCTCACTTGTCACATGGTTGCTATTAAATGTTTCAGATGGTTTGTTTGAACCTGGATCCAAAACAGAACCGTTTATTGTAATTGGCTGCTGTATCTTTTATATTTCTTTTAATTTACCTTCTCCTTTCCTCTGTGTTTTTTCTTTCTTGCAGATTTTTTATTTTATTTTTATGTTGTTGAAGAAACCAGATCTTGGAGAGTTTCCAAAAATCTGGATTTTGTGTATTTTTCCCCATGGAGTCATTTAGCATCTCATTTGTCTCTTGCACTTTCTATATTTTAGTAATTAAATCTGGATGCTTGATCAGGGTCAGGTTTGGTGTTTTTGGGCAAGGCTGCTTTAGAGATGCTGCTGCTACAGATCCAGGATGCCTCACTGTCCCCCTGTGTGACGTTGGCAGCCACCGACGCCCACGTCGAGACCTGTTACTTCATAGAAGGTCACAAATGAGGATCTTCTAATTCCATCATTTGTTAGCTAGAACACGTCCATAAAGAAAAATTTTCCCTTATCGGTTTTGTGGTTATACTGAGAAAACATGCATATAGAAAAGGCATTACAAATGCTTTGGTTTTCCCCTTTATTTGCAAGGTTTTTTTTAAAAATTAAACTCTCTATTTCAAGATAATTATAGATTTATATGAAGGTTTAAGAAATAATACAGAAAGATCCTGTGTACTCCTTACCCAATTCCCCACAAGTGATAACATATTGCAAAACTGTAATATCACAACCAGGAAACTGACGTTAATACAGCCAAGATCCGGGGCAGCTGTGCGCCGGTAACCCTAGTGCCAAGGCAGGAGGATGGCTTGAAGCCAGGAGTTCAAGCCCAGCCTAAGCATTTAAATATCTGATCTATTCAGAATTTTTTTGTATACAATGTGAAGAACGGTTCCAATTTTATCTTTTTCCATATGGGAATATGGTTTTTCTAATACTACATGTTAATAATTCTATTTTTCTTCACTAATCTAAGATATTGCTTTTATCGTAGGCTGAATTTCCATATCGAGCTATTGTTGGGTGTAGTTCTGGAGTTTTGATTCCATTTTCAGATTCTTTCTTCCGTTATCAGATCCGTGGAGATAAGATGCATTGCAATAAATTTGAGTCTTGATCACAATAAAGTTGATTATTATAGGGATGAAAAATAATTTTCCCTGGGTCCTTCTAAGGTCTTAGCCGAGACTCCCTGTGACGTAACACAGATCAACAAGAACAAAGCAAACGGACGTTTATGAACATATATATGTGGAGATACCCAGGGACAAGGAACTAAATCTCAAAGAGGTGGTTTAGAATTCAGGCTTAAATACAAAGGAGGCCAGTTCTGCGGAGGTGACCAGGAAAACGGGTAAACCAGGGTGAGGTTTGTGGTGCAGATTTAATTCGGAGCATTCTCCGTTGATAACAGTCTCTTGCGATTCAGGCATCCTTCTTGTCTGGCCATGGAGAGGGAAAACCCCTTACAAATGATTTCGTTTGTAAATGTGAATTTCTCTCACACTACTCTGTTCTGAGAGTTTCTCCTGCGCCTGTTGTTTCTCAAAAACAATCAGCTCGAAATAATTCTCATACCAAAAAGGCGTATGTTGAGGTGGCATGTTCTGATCTCTTACGTTATCCAAAAGAGGAAACGCAAATTAGGTACGTTCAAAGATGCTATCCGAAGTCTGGAGCTAATAACACTGCAGTGTTTGTTTAATTAATGCAGAACTGCCTTGCGGTAACATCACTGGAACAAAGAAAGTCTAGAGGCTGGAGGAAAACTCCCTTGAATTGTATTCATTGCTGATGGGACCGGAGGATGCTAGGCTGTCACGGTGTGTCAACCTGAAGGAACAAAATTCAGAATATAAGAGTAAGCATAAAGTTTACTCCAGGCCAAAGCTTGAGGATGGCCACCCAGGAGCATAGATTCAAGCTGCCTTCAATATACACCCTGATTAGCAGCAGTGAAATGGGTTTTTAAGGAAAAAAGAAGAGGCAGTTCCTAAGATGTTTATCAATAATTTACATTAAAATTACATAAGCTATTGATTAGCTACACATTGTTCTTTGTATCACAAATTCCAGGAGCGTGAAGATAATGGGCTCGATAGCTAGTCAGGGACAAAAGTACCAATCAAACAGTTGCCCCTGGGCACGGCGCAGGGTCATTTCTGAGGTCCCGTAGTCTGCTCTCTCTCAGCCTGATAAATTTTGCAAACCTCACATAGCTCACATCTGAGCAATTTTTCATTACTCAGGTGGCTGTTAGTTTTTGGCATCCTCTGTAAAAATATTCAAACAGGATGCCGTGGAATGAACTGAGATATGAGAACCTTCTGGATTTTAGCTCCCTTTTATGAAATCAAAATATTACCTGCCCACAGTATCTTCTGAATGTCTCTCCCAGTCCCTCTTCGGGAACTGACTTAAAAGCTACCATTCCACCAATTTTTAGAAATGACTGTTAACATATTACATGTCCTGGAGAAATGATCCAACCATTCCGGAATAATTAGTCTCAGGATAGAGGAAGCTTATGTGAGAAGTGGAATGGCCAAATATGATACTTAAAAGATAGAGTTGTTACGTGTCTTGTCATTTTGGTAGTTAAGAATCCACAACCAACTCCAGCACAGCCTTACAGAAAGAAACTTTTTAGAATTATTGCATAATTTTTAGCATTGCCACTGCTACTCGCTTTATAAATGTAAATCCTAGAAATCCTTCTATTCCCTCCCTTTAATAGGGGGAATAAATAATTTATCTCACTATACTACTCTGAGTCCCCTCTCATCTCTTCCTCCTGCATTTTTTTTTTTTTTGAGACAGAGTCTCACTTTATTGCGCAGGCTAGAATGCTGTGGTGTCAGCCTAGCTCACAACAACCTCAGACTCCTGGGCTCAAGCGATCCTCCTGCCTCAGCCTCCCGAGTAGCTGGGACTACAGGCATGTGCCACCATGCCCAGCTAATTTTTTCTATATATATTTTTAGCTGTCCAATTAATTTCTTTCTATTTTTAGTAGAGACGGGGTCTCGCTCTTGCTCAGGCTGGTCTCAAACTCCTGAGCTCAAACAATCCGCCCGCCTCGGCCTCCCAGAGTGCTAGGATTACAGGCATGAGCCACCGCACCCGGCCCCTCCTGCATTTTTAAAAATTATGATTTTATTTCTAGTTATTATTTTACTTTTATTATCATAGATAACATACATAAATCTCTATTTCTTATCTTTGTAATAGTTTAGAAGAATGTGAATTTCTAGACTTGAAATTCTGTACTTTTTATCAGTTTTTCTCACTGTGAACAGATGGTTCTATAAGTGAGTCCAGGCTCATACCACTCACTGCTGAACAGCCAACGAGTCAAGAGACAATGAGTTGGGACAAGAAAAGTGACTTATTCAATGAGCAGCACACCAAGAGGATGGCAGACTAACATCCTAAAGTACCATCTTAAGTTAGCATGAACTTTAGGCTCCTTTTTGTTAAGGGTAAGGGGAAGAAGAGGAGCACAAGAAGTAACCAAGGACTGCAGACATTTGGGTGTCAGCAAGGGTCTAAGGAGGTTGTCAACAACTTTGTTCTTGGTCAGTTAATTTTGGAGGACGTACATCACGGCACCATGTTCCTATAAATCTTTAACATGCATTCTTACTTGTGTTTTCTTGTCTTTCCGGGAATTAGTTTTGGGCAAAGGACAGTGATCATCTTTCTTCTAAAGTTGAAATACAAACTAAATTCTTCTTATAATCGCCGGCCTGTGCGCAGAGCTAAGCAGAAGCTTTTAACCTAAAGGATGTTACCGCAGAGAGTCATGACAGCCTGGAGCTAGTCATGTGACGCCTCCCTCCCACTACGGCACCTGAGCTATGCAGCTGAAGAAAGTTGGATGAAGGGATTATTACGAGATGTGGGAAAAATTTAGGAAAACCAAAGGGGTGGTGGAGTATCACTCCAAGCCCAGGAGAGAGTAGATGAATAGTGGAGGCTTCCCGTTGGGAGCTGCGGTCGTGGGTACAGAGATGCAGCTAATTCAGTCATCTGGCAGGAGCACATGGGAGGGTGGATAGTTTGACTTCATTCTCTTGCTCTGCTTTTGTCTTCCGCTGGTGTGTGTTCTTGCTAAAACCCAGCTAAAAGCTGGAGGGCAAGGGAGCCCATCGCTGCCGGCACCCGGGGGCACAGAGCAGGGTGGAAGGATGGCAAGGAGGGTAAAATGACTTTTCTGCAGAACGTGCGAGGCATTACGTCTCTACCTTCTTGTGCCTACTCGTGCCAACTAAAGCTTTGTGTACTAGTCTGAAGTCTTTGTTTCACTTCTGTAAGTTTCGGTAAGCTCATGACACTTGGTGCTTTGAAATTTCATGGGAATAAGTTTACGTGTAGGTCATTTTGTATCCATGTTACCAAGAAATCAGTGGACACTGTAAATCTGAAAACCCTGCACACACCACAGTTCTAAGAAACAGTCTCCTCCTCTTTGTTATAACCTTCCCAACCATTTCTACTTCTCTTTTTTCAGAACGTTTATTAAATAGCTGTAGTCCCCTCAATTCTGTTTAAACTTTCTTTTTTTTTCTCTTTGCTTTTTGCTCTATACTTAGGGACACTTTATTACCAAAATTTTGACACTTGTCTCCATCAGAAGAAGACAAGCGGTTTGAGGAGAAGGAAAGGGAGGTTTATTAATTTGCCAGCAAAGGAGGAGGATGGAGACTCTCATCTGAAAGTACCATCGTCTTAACTAGACGCGGAAATACAGAGCGTGTAACAGGAGCGTCTTCAGCTCCAGGTGTTGCTGTTTAGCCACAGTGGACAGTTCTGCTCCGTCCCATCTTAGGTCAAGACTGTCCCTCCGTGACCTCTGCCCAGACAATTCTGTGGAGCCATCTCCCGTGGCACAAAGAACAAAGGACACTCCTCTTCCCCTCTGATTACTGGCCTTGGGCAGGGATGTAGGTTTTAATTCCCCAAAATGGTGGGAGTTGAGTAAAAAGGCAAGTCATAAGACATTTTCCCTTTTTCAGGCTGTTCCTGCTGTTACACATCCATGTTGTTATTTCAGGAATTCCTAACAATTCTCCCTCCTCCAATACCCACCCCATTCCACCCTGACGATCTTATACATTTATTCTCTTTTGTATCTATTCACTACAGTTTTCTAGAGGAAGAGGAAGGGTCATAGTCCAATGGGCTCCTATAACAAATTACCGTAGATTGGGAAACATAAGCAATGGACGTTTATTCCTCACAGTTCTAGAAGCTGGAAGCCTGAGCTCAGGCTGCCAGCACAGCTGGGTTCTGGGCTGCAGACTGCTGACTTCTCATCGTATCGTCACATGACAGCAATGAGGCAAGAGAGCTTTTGGGGTCCCTTTTATAAGAGGCCCCCCTTTGACCTAATCACCTCTCAAAGGCCTGCTCTCCTGACACCATCACACTAGGGGTTAGAATTTCAACATACAAATTTTAGAAGAGCACAGACATTCAGTCCATTGCAGGAAATGATCACAGGCTCACTCTGTAAGATGAACCAGGCATTTTAAACTCAATTTACAAATTTGACTTTTCCGGTGGATGATATTCTACACGAAAGGGGCAGATAGTTTGAGTTTTGCTCTTCAGGGACGCCTGGCTGGCTGCAGGTTCACACGTCCTTCTCCCGGGTGTCTGGGCACTTTGCACACACCCACGTCACAGACGTGTCACATACATGCTCTCACCGTGTGCTCACTGTCCGCGTGTCCTTCTCTGGCGTCACAGTAGACTGGGAAGGGGTGTCTTCCCAGCACCTAACGATGCACCACAAAATTTGACATAGATTGCAAGTTCATACTGAACAAGGACAGTAGAGTTTTCAAAAATCCGGGCCAAAGAAAATAGTCAGTAGATCTGGGGAATAACTCTGGCTAAAGGAGTGAGCAGTGGAGGAGAAATTCTACACAGTTAGGAAAACTGGACCACAAATGTAGCTTTTAGCCTCTGGGAGGCCACAGTAAAAAAAGAAACACATTAGAGACACCTACTTTCTTATATAATGTGTTCTTGAAAGCATGCATAAAAGACACCTGAAAATACATTTGTATTGTACTTTTGGTTGTGGCAGCTGGGTGAATATGTTCTGTTGTCAGAGACTGAAAACTACTATAAAATATCTAAATACATTATGTCTTTTAGGCACAATATGTTTAAAACACTTGACTGAATATAGCTCTTTTCCTTCGTAATTCAGCTATATTCGAAAATCTATTTGAAATGGAGACTCCCACATACAGCACAATTGATCAATTCTGTCTCGGCCTTGATTATGTTACGTTTATGGAAACAATATTTCTGTTGCTAATATCAGCAGTTTCATTTTTCTGTTCTAATTTATTTTTTAAAGCGTAAGATAACAAACACACAAATAGTGACGCGGGCTCTGGTTTACCGAGTTGAACTCCAGAGACACACGGGCCGTGCCACACCCGGGAAAGCTCCCAATGCTCGTCGACCAACGCATGAAAATCCAAATTCAGATTGTGAAAGGTTTAAGTCCGTCGATGCATAGTTAAAGCAAATCAAATGTATGAAAGTTGAAGCCTACCATCACAAAATTCACATTTTTTTCCAAATGGAAAGTGACTCAATGTATCACAATGAACAAATCAGGCCTCAGAGTTCCATACGTTAGAAGGTGAGACACCCACAAACACACACACACACACACACACACACACACCCCAAACGCACACACAGTTTAGAAGACAAACACAGAGGTAGATATTTTTTACTGCAGTTTCCATTTGCTTCGGCAAGTTAATATACAAAAGGATATGTCCTGTGATAAGTGACACATATTCTCACCCTAAGTGAAATAGTTATCATTTAAATTCATGATTGTTTGCTTTCTTTAATGCAGGGCTTACTCATGGGTGAAAGAATGTGAGAACTGGGATTCAGTCTTCAAAATGGGGGTCCTTCTGTTTCAGTTTTGGTGGGAATCTCACCAAAATCGGTGCCAACGATTCCCAGATTTCACAAGCAAGATACACGACCACCTGCTTTAGTCTGGGTGGCACTTGCTGCCTTGGAAAACAAACCCCCACATGCAGGGGCGTAAAGTCAGGCTTTGTGCCTCACACATCTGATGGTCGACACAGCTTGCTCCACCCAGGGTCCATTCAGCTTGTGGCTCCGTCACTCTCCAGGGTCTCAGAACCCTCAGCATCCCCCAAGGCAACGGGAGGGAGCACGGGGAAGGCTCACACACGCCTTACACACCGAGCCCTGGTTCAGTGACATGCGCTGCCTCTGCTTGCGTTTCATCGGCAAGACCTAGATGTGAAACCATCATCTCACAGCGTGACCTAGAGGCGAGGGGGCAGGGCTGAGAAACGTAGCCCTTCTCTGGGCTTCCAGAAACAGCTCCATGCTAGGAAGGGGGAAGCCGGAACCTTGGGGACAGCCAGCCATTCTCCGTCCCACCAACACAGGAGTCACAGAGAGGGAGCCAGGAACTCGCTAGAAATGTCCTCTGGGTGGGAACACGGAGGAAAGGGAATGAGAGGGTCCGTGACTCTTGGGGGCTAGCTGACTGCTCCTCCGTCCTCTGCCCTATCCCTCCTAACCCCAAATATTACATTAAAAAAGTTGAACTTAAAACATCTGAATTTGATTCCCAGACATGAACCATCTCCTAACCCCTCCGGCCTCAGTTTCAGCACCTGCGCAATGGGAACAATCTTGCCTGTCACAGGGTGTTGCTGTCGGCATAAAAGCACATAACAGATACCAAAGTGCTTCCCAAACCGTAGAGTGCTGTGTGCACGTACCTGAAGTTACCGGTGAACTGCTGACCCTCATGGACCTTGTTCTTTATTGTTATTTCCACGTCTGTCCTGGTTACTGTTTCGTGTGATGTACAGAGAAGCACTCTTCATTTTCTTAGTCTCTCGACTACAGGGGAAAATTATTAATGTGTACTAAATTATGTCAAACACTAGACTCAGAATTTCTGCTGAATGCAAAATAGGTTTGGTTAAAAGGAAAATCTGATGCAGATTTAGGATTCTCTCTCTAGCCTCCTCTCGACTCTGTCCCGTCTTCTTCAGGGTGGTGGGACATGTTGCTAAATTTGGAATGGATGAAGATGAACAACACAGAGGAGATTTGGGCCCTTGCAGAGCACGACCTCGTGCTTAGCAGTGTCGGACTATGGGCTGAGTGGGGGGTGCGAGGTATCGGACCAGCCGCGGCCGTAAGGGAGCGTTTTTCTCCTGCTGTGGCCTTGGGCCGACCTTGCAGCCCCCAAACGCGAGCCTTTCACAAAGGAGCGGCAGTCACGTGTTTACTGAAATTTTCGCAGGGAGACCCTCAAACGCGTTCCTGTCACGCACTGCATATCAGACGGCTTCAGGACCCACCCTGCACCAGGCAGCCACCTCCTGTCGCTCTTCCGCCACCCGCCTGCCAGCCACCAACCTTCCCCGGGCCCAGCCCCGTGCTCTCGCTGCCTCGCTGTTCATCGTTGTCTCCGTCTCTTGCTCAGCCGTCAGCGCTGTCCTGTCTCCTCCGCGCCTGCCCCCTGCGGCCGTCACCGCTCCGCAAAGGGCCCCTTAGGACAGTCGCCGTCCGCAGAGGCAGCGGGGTTGGTGACACACGCTGGCCAGGCTCCCTTTCTGCACCGCCGTGCGTGACACCGGGTGAGGCCCGTGACTCCCGCGATGACAGACTCGGGTCTTGGCCGTGAGGTGCCGTCCCTGCCTCTGTGGGCTCAGCAGCCGTTTCTCCTCGTGCTTTAACACTCAGCTTCATTTATGCCCCTGAACCCCTTCCAGGAAGACGGGCTTTCGCGTCTGCGCTGGGCAGCGAGGACTCGGGGCACGTGAGCTGTGGCTTCCGTGGTATCACACGGTGGCAGAACAGAGTCCACAACCTCTCACGTTGTAGAGAAGAGCGAGGTTTTGCTTCTGCAACAGAAAGCTCACAAGCCGCTCCAGAGAATTGCAAAGACAGCAGAAGTGTCATCACCAGACCGAGCCCCGCTTCCCTGCTGGAAGCATCTGGAACTCGCTAGAACTAAAAGCACGCCCCTGGCCCACGACGAGAACCAGGGCGGTGTCTGAAACCTGCACCCCGGGCCCCCCAGTGAGTTCAACACAGACTTCCCCTGCGACTCTCCACCCCCGAGCAGCCCCGTCTCTCGGGAAAGATAAACTCTCAGTTCTGAGTCTGAAACTCGGAGCCAGCCCTCCGAATACCCAGCCGAGCCTCCGGGGCCCACTTCCCCATTTCCGTGGGGTCTCTTCCTTTCCGGCAGAGTTGCTGACGGAGCTAAACCAGGCATCCATCCAGGCGGAGGTGCAGGTTTAATCAAGGGTCTGCCTGATAGCTACCCCGCTGTGATAAAGAGTGATCAATGTCCCGTTGTTCTTTCATTTATTGGCGGCTCTCGTTCCCTCCCCCTCCTGCTTCTGTTCATCCCAGCGTCGGGGGCTCAGGCGAGCGGGATTGCTCTCGCCAAACACCCTCTCGTGCGTCTACACAACCAGGTGCAGTTTCCCCTGGGGGACTGGACGGCCCCACCTGGGGAGGGGGGAGGCCAGGGCATCCTGTCCCGTGCCACAAGAGGGGTCTCATGGAGTGGCTTCGTCGCAGCCTTCCTGACTACCGGGGACGCTCCCCTCTTCCTTTTTGGTGCAAATTCTCGTAAAGTTCAAGGCATATTAAATAGTCGACAAGGTTGATGGAAGTTTTAGTTTTTAGATTTTTCATCCTCCTAGACTAGGGTTTCTTTCCCTAGGCACTACTGACGTTTTGGGCTGGAAGGTTCTGTATTTGGGGTGCTTTCCTGTGCAATGTGGGGTATTTAGCAGGACCCCTGCCCTCCCATCCCCCCCAAGAAGATATCAGCAGCACCTCCCCTGCACAGTCATGACAACCAAAAACATCTCCAGACCTATCCCTGGGGGCAAATCGCCCCTGGTAGGGAACCACCGACCTAAAGGGTCAGCTCCTGACCTAGCACAGGCGTCTCACTTTGTCACTGTCACCAGCAGCAGCAGGGGCAGCCACACAGTCAGCACCACCGTCATCACCATACGTGGCGTCTGTATCAGTCATCACCTATTTGGGATGACAAGGACCTTGTCGGCAAGCTACCCTGACCCCCAGGCACCTGGCACGTTTCTGGAAATGTGTCCAGACTACGCGCTAAGAGTGGATAGATCACGTCCATTTTAGAGATGAGAAAACTGATCCTCAGGGAGCTTAAGTAGCTTTTCACAGGATGAGCCAGAGCACAGCTGCGCGTCTGTTTGACACGGCGGAAGTGTCTGTGCCCCGGACTCATCCGCAATACGCTTCTCTCCTGTCCCATCTGCATGTCCCCCAGCTCGCTGCGAAGGTCGGCCACAAGCTTGGCATTCGCGTAAGTCTTCGTGAAGGATCAGATTGCTAAGCTCAGGGCGAGTCATTCAAATTAATTTGTGCCTTGTCTGAGGGGACAATAAAGAGCTGTTTTGCAACACGGGACTATTCCTAGGATTCTGGCTCCAGCCGTGACTCGCTCTGTGAGCTTAGACAAGACACTTGACCTTTCTAGATCTCTGACACTTCTTTGTAAATGAGCTGATGCTTGTGAGAAGGCGGGAACCACCCTGGCTGCAGTCAGCACTCGGAAAAAGCTCCCTGGTGTCCAGTATCACATGACCTCGCATCCCTACGCCTTTCGTTCCCCCGGTACCGAGCGTCTTTATCTATTTTAGGGACCAAGACAGGGAAGGGGGAGAAAAAACTGGCCCTGACAGGCTTCTTATTTGTTTTTTCCAAATTTATTGTTTTGGCATAAACCTTTTGCTGATGGCCTCAGCTTCATTCTCTGGGGTGCCCCTGTGCTCTGGGAGGCTGCCCTGGGGGGCTCATGAGTGGGCTCTACCTTCTGGTTCCTAGTGGATTTGGGCAAGGGTGAGCCCCGGCAGGGTCTAAGGGAAGGAAGGCAAGGAGTTGGGTGTTTCTTCCTCCAGCTCTGTCCCGCAGGTCTCCGGGCACCGTCCAGGTCCCTGGACTGCATGTCCCAGCTCCTGCCAAGTGCTCCTCTCCGTGAGGCTTCTGCTGCCTTTCACCCACCCCGGCTCAGGCTGGCAAAGGATCCTGGTGCGGCAGGTGATGGGTCTCCCTACACGCCGCCCACACCCGTGTAAACAGCTCCTCAGTTCAAGGGTCTTCAACTTCAGTCTGCAGACTGCTTCCTGCAGGGCCCCGTGACCTCTAGTCGTGGGTTTCTGCAGTCCCATGTGAAGTTGGGAGGTGAGAGCCGACTTTTCTTTCTCTGCCTTCCTGCAGCAACGATCCTTCCCTAAGGTAATGGAAATCTCTGGTCTAGTTTGAATCAGGAAGTGAGTAGAGAGAATGAAAGGATTACCAGCCAAAAAGAAAACGGGTTAATATTTTGAATTATCATACTGCTACTCAGTTCTTTGTCATTATTTTTGCTATTTTTTCATTGGTAAGTGGGACTAGTTAGCTTAAGGAGAACAGGGTGACTTTTGTCTCATCTAAGTGAACTATGATAAAAAAAAAAAAAAGAATGTTAGAGACACTGATCTTGTTCAACTCCCAAATTTTCTAGATGAGAAAACTCAAGTCTAGAAAGGAAGGATTTTTTTTTTATTTTAAATCTTTATTTCTGCAAAGCCAATCAAGAAATGTTGGAAGGAAAAGGTGTAAATGTTATTCTTGAATATTTGGGAATAGCAAGCAGTTAGTTTGAGAAAATGAGGAATTAAAATATAGTCAAGTCAAAGGCAGTACCCTCCTACTTGTATTTTAAAACAGTGGTGATGTTTAGAAGGGAGAATTTAGTTCACCCACCTGTTCAGTGAATGGTCCCCCAAATACCCCCTGAGCACGGGCTCTGTGCCAAGTGCTAGAGAATGAAATTAACAAGTCTGTACCCTTGGGGAGCTCATAAACTCATGGAAGATTATGGATGAAACATGTAATGACCCATAACCTTTGTTAGATCTACTATGTGCTGGGCTTTATATTCGGAGCAAAATCAAACATAATCCGTGTCCTGTGGAGCTTGCTGCACAGTGAAGACACAGACGTTGAGCAAATAATCCCAGAAAAATGTGGAACATTTCAACTATGATTTAAGGCTTTAATGAAGTTGTCCTGCAAAGAGGAGAAAAGGGCTTCAAGGAAAGAACTGTGTGTGCAAAGGCCCTGAGGCAGGAAGGGTCATGGTGAATTTGAGGGGCTGGAGTGGAAAGTGAAGAGGTAACTCTAGAGAGGAAGGTTTGGAGACAGACCCTTCGGGGATGGTCTGGTGGGCCTTGGAAGGAGTTTTGCGCTGTGGTCGGTATTGACACGGTGACCAATGGACGTTACATAGAAGGAGCAGGTAGAACAGTGACCCACCTGGATGATCAAGGAAAGATCTGTGGATAGGTGAACTGGGTTTTGAAGAAAGTTTTGTCCCGCTCTCAGCCTAGCACAGGTTACCACGCGTGCTTGGCAGAGATCGGGGCATGTTCAGAAAAGTTCCTGTGGCTGGAGAGCCAGGAGGCAGGGTGCAAGGTGTGGCCACAGAGGAAGGAAATCTGGGGCCATGTTACAGGCGCTTTCTAGACCCAGCGAGGGCAACCTGGAAGGAAGGATACGCTGGCTCCTCACAAGAGTACCTAGCCCACGAGAGGGAGGTCAGGGTCTAGGATTCAGGTCTAAGGGAGTAGCTTGTCCAGCAGCTTCCCTTTAAGAGGAGACTAAGACACCTTCCAGCCCTGACATCTGATTCTCTAATGTGATTTGTAGATCAACCATCCCAGCCTTGGAGATTTTTCTTGAGTAACAGGGAGGACATGGAATGCAGTGTTCACGTGCTACGTGCTACGGTGCACTCAAGCCCCAAGCAAACGAGAAGAAAAGTTCACACCATGCTTAGAGATAAGCCCCTGCATTAGTCTCCTGAGGCTACACTAGCAAATTATCACGCACTTGGTGACTTAAAACAGCAGAAATTTATTCTGTCACCATTCTTCCCACCAGAAACTGAAAATAAGATGTTGGCTGGGCCACACTCCCTCCATGGGCTCTGGGGAAGACTCATTCCTTGCATTTTCCAAATTCTGGCGGCTTCAGGTGTTCCTTGGCTTAGGGCAGCATCACCCCACATCGTCACCTGGCCTTCGCCTCTCCCTGTCTCTTCTTTGTGTGTCTCTTACAAAGGACATTTATCCTTGGATTCAGGGCCCATAAGTTAATCCAAGATGATCTACTTATCTTAAGATCCTGAACTCAATTCCATCTGCATATCCTTTTTGTCCAAATGAGAGCACATCTTTGGTTCTGGAGATTAGGGTGGACATATCTCTTTAGCGACTACTATTAAGCCACTGCAGACCAGTATCAGAGTTTACCACTAAATTGTTCTTTCTGCAAAGCTACTCATCATCATCTCATAAGACTTTCTAATGTAGTAAATTGTTTGTCAGATCTTTGTTTACACAAATCCAACTGAGGAAAGGAGAATTCCTCATACTGGCAGAACTTATTTTAAAACCCTGGATTCCCTTCCACAACCAAGTCCTGGACCCACGTAGATGGGTCGTGAAGGTTTGTCCAAAGCTGATTTTTGTCCGGCCTCAGTAAAGGAGTGTATGTCGCCTCCGTAACCAAATAAAAGGAGACAAGGAGCGGGAATCATTCACATCCTGGACTCTCGGGATCCTTAGTGTCAGTCTTGCTCGTTGGTTTCTGGGTTTCATGTGTTGAAAACACGAACCCTGCTCTGTGAGACTTCCTCCGTTAACCGGCAGTCAGCGGTTATCTGGTGCCTTTCTCAACAATACCCTGTTTCTGAGAAATTAAATTAAATATGAAGTCTCTCTGCCTCTGAACAGTTTGTTGGAACCCTCCTAATAAAAATTCACTTGAATTTGCCACTCAGTGGAATTCTGTGTAATTCTAGACAAGAAAATTATTTCAGAAATATGTTCCTGTATTCAACTGTGTAATGAATACAATTATTCTTATCACCCAGCACTGAGATTTTGCGTGTTGCTGCATGTTAAAAACTGCATTTGTTAAAGGGGCGCCTGAGATGTCCCAGCAGTGTACCCAGCCAGCAGCTCACCCGGGACGTGCCTTATCTCCTTTTCAGCTAAGATTGTGGGAGAGGAAGATAATGAGCTTTTTTGTTATTTTTTTTCAAACCATGTCACAAAAGGTAAATAGAAACTTAAGCCCCCAAAGAAATTTCTCCATTAACACAACTTTAGAAAACATTTTGTACAAAGAAGTCCATCTTGCTACCATGCTAAAACCCTCACAGAAGGAAAACACAGGAGAGAAGCATGTGGAAACCCGTCTACAAACAGTTGGAGTCTTCCTGTGTCTCATCCAAGACATCACTCTCCCCCCGCAAGCTCTTCAGCCTCCTCAGCCAGGCTGCTCCCTGGAGGAGGCCAAAGTTCAAATTAGACGCCATTTGAAAAGAAGTGCGATTTCATTCTGCTGACCTTAAACTACAGAGAACAATTAAACGCAGTACCAGTGAAGGGTTGAACAAACGGAGCCCCTGCCGAGCCTACCCCAGTGAACTGATAAAAATGACTGTAATTAGAGTATCAATTTTCATATTACATGTTAAAACCTTATATTTTCTTATGTAGGTTAAACATATATATCCCTTACAGTGTTATTTCTCCCCCTCTATGGAGATCACACTTTTGGCCCAATCAAGGCTGAGTTACTCGTGACCGAATGGATTTTTCATGTGTGTAGATTCATACGTTTCATCAGTTTCTAAATTCTACAAGTCAGAGGTCACGAGCAGTTTATGACACGCAGTGATTCCCAAATGCACTTGGAACGTAAACTGAGCTCTTTGAGTGACCACTGTGAACCAGACATTCCGACATATTTTCCTGATACTTCTGTATCTATAGTTATATCTATATAACTGTTTAAAAAATAAAGATTTTTTTTTTTTTAGAATCTTTTCATCACTGCCAATCTCAAAAGAGTCTCTTGAAGCATTGTTCAAATTTTAAAACATAGTCCAAGGAAATGTGTCAAAGTTGGTGTCATCTGGTCAGACGTGGGAGCCCGGGGCAGAATGTGTGCTGGGTCCTGCCTGCAGCAGGACATCTGCAAAAGTTCCGCATTTTAGCCTTTCCAGATGCAAAGCTAAGGCAGACAAATGGTGCTATGCAGGAATCCCTTCCTCGGGGTAGAACTTTGCCAAAAGATACTCACGAGCTGGAACTGCCAGAGTCACCTTTGGGCTTAGAACATCAAACAATGATCCCAGTGATCATTTGTACAAGGAAATCTATGTTGTGGAATAACCAAGATAAAAGAGGCAGATTCAGGAAGAGGGATTTTTGCTCTAGTTCATATACATTCTTTTCATCAGCACATGAGACATTTCCCAAGATAGATCAATCATACATTATGCCATAAAACAAGTCTCAACAAATTTAGAAAAATTGAAATCATATCATATACCTTCTCAGACCACAGTGGAAGAAAAGTAGAAATCAATTCTAAGAGGAACTCTCAAAACTACACAAATACATGGATATTAAACAGCCTGCTTCTGAACCATCCTTGGGTCAATGATGAAATGAAGATGGAAATCAAACGATGTTTTGAATTGAAAAAAAGATGGCACAAGCTTCCAAAATTTCTGGGATATAGAAAAAACAGTGCTAAGACAGAAGTTCATAGCCTTAAATGTCTAAATGCCTACATTGAAAAGACAAAAAGATCACATATTAACAATCTAATTTCATACTTCAAGGAACTAGAAAAAAAAACTAAATCCAAAGCTTGCACAAGAAAAGAAATAAAGATTAAAGCAGAACTAAATAAAATGGAAATGGAAAAAAACCACAAAGGATCAATGAAACAAAAATTTGTTCTTTGAAAAGATAAACAAAATTGATAGACCACTAGCTAGATTAACCAGAAATAGAAGAAAAAGGATTCAAATAAGCTCATCAGAAATAAAAATGGAGACTTTACAACTGATACCACAAAAATACAAAATATCATCTGAGACTACTGTGAAAACCTCTATGCACACAAACTATAAAGCCTATAGTATATAGATAAATTTTTTGGAAACACAACCTGCCAAGCTTGAATCAGGGAGAAATATTAATAGAATTCCTAAACAGACCAATGACAAGTAGCAAGATTGAAACAGTAACTAAAAAGTCTCCCAACAAATAAAAGCCCAGGACCAGCTAGATTACAGCCAAATTCTGTCAGAATTACAAAGAACCGACACCTATCCTCCTGAAACTCTTCCACAACATTGAGAAGGAAAAAAATTGTCCATAGCTCATTCTGTGATGCCAGTATCACCCTGATATCGAATCCAGGGAAGGACATCACAAAAAAGGAAAACTACAGACCAATATCCCTCACGAAGACAGATGCAAAAATCTTCAACAAAATACTAGCAAACCATTTTAAAAGCACATCAAAAATATAACTCCTCATGAGCAAGTTGTTTCATCTCAGGGATGCAAGGATGGTTCACCATACACAAATTAATAAATGCGATTCACCACATAAACAGAATTAAAAACAATAACCATATGATGCTCTCAACGGATCCAAAAGAAAAGCCCTCAATAAAATCTAACACTGATTCATGATAAAAATTCTAAACAAATCAGGGATAG
This sequence comes from Avahi laniger, assembly GCA_963575035.1. Taxonomy (NCBI): domain Eukaryota; kingdom Metazoa; phylum Chordata; class Mammalia; order Primates; family Indriidae; genus Avahi; species Avahi laniger. The sequence continues at coordinate 6,961 of CAUYSK010064419.1, read as the reverse complement.
AAGGAACATAATTCAAAATAATAAAAGCCATATATGACAAACCCACAGTCGACATCATACCAAATGGGGAAAAGTTGAGAGCACTCCCCTTAAGAACTGGAATAAGACAAGGATGCCCACTGTCTTCACTTCTATTCAACATAGTACTGGAAGTCCTAGCCAGAGCAAAAAAAAAACAAAACAAACAAAGGGCATCCAAATCAGGAAAGAGGAGGTCAAACTATCTGTTTGCCAGTGATATGATCTTATATCTACAAAACCCTAAAACTCCACCAAAAGATTTCCAGAATTGATCAATAAATTCAGTAAAGTCAGGTTACAAAATTAATGTACACAAATCAGTAGCATTTCTATACACTAACAACAATCAGTTGAAAGTCAAATCAAGAACTCAATACCATTTACAATAGATACAAAAAAAAATAAAATACCCAGGAATATACTTAAGGAAGTGAAAGATCTCTACAAGGAGAACTACAAAATACTGATGAAAGAAATCATAGATGATACAAACAAATGGAAAAATATCCCATGCTCATGGATTGGAAGAATCAACATTGTTAAAATGTCCATACCATTCAAAGTGATTTACAGATTTAATGAAATTCCCACCAAAATACTAATACCATTTTTCACAGACCTAGAAAAAACAATCTTAAACTTCATATGGAACCAAAAAAGAGCCCAAATAGCCAAAACAATGCTAAGTAAAAAGAACAAATCTGGAGGCATTGTATCATGATACAAGGCAATAGTAACCAAAACAGCATAGGACTGGCATAAAAGTAGACACATAGACCAACGAAACAGAATAGAGAATCCAGAAAAAAAGCCACATAGCTATAACCAACTGATTTTTTATAAACCAGATAAAAACATACACTGGGGAAAGGAGGTCCCATTCAATAAATGGTGCTGGGAAAATTGGATAGCCACATGTAGAAGAATGAAACTCAATCCCTATCTCTCACCATATACAAAAATCAACTCAAGTTAGATTAAAGACTTACATATAAGACCTGAAACCATAAAAATTCTAGAATAAAACATACGAAAAACTCTTCTATACATTGGTCTAAAGAAAGAATTTATGACTAAGACCCCAAAAGCAAATACAGCAACAACAAAAATAAATAAATGGGATTTAATTAAACTGAAAAGTTTCTACACAGTAAAGGAAATAATCAACAGAGTAAATACACAACCTACAGAATGGGAGAAAATATGTGCAAACTGTACATCTGACAGAGGACTAATATTCAGAATTTTCTAAGAACTCAAATCAGCAAGAAAAAAACCCAAATAACCTCACTAAAAAGTGAGCAAAAGTCATAAACAGATTTTTTTTCAAAAGAAGACAGACAGTGGCTGATAAACATAGAAAATATGCTCAACACCACTAACCATCAGGGAAACACACATTAAAACACAATGAGACACCACCTTTTCTGTGTCAGAATGACCATTAAAAAGTCAAAAAACAATAGATGTTGTTATGGACACGGTAACAAGGGAACACTTACTGTTGGCGGGAATGTAAACTAGTACAACCTCTATGGAAAACGGTGTGGAGACTCCTCAAAGAACCTACCATCCGATGCAGCAATCCCACCACTGAGCATCTACCCAAAGGAAAATGAGGCATTTTACAAAAGGACACCCACACCCTAATGTTTATTGCAGCATAATTCACAATTGCAAAGATATGGAATCAACTTAATTGCCCATCAGCTGATGAGTGGATAAAGAAAATGTATATATACCATATATACACATATACACACACACCATGGAGTACTAACCAGTCATAAAAAGGAATGAAATAATGTCTTTAGCAGCAATTTGGATGGAACTGGAGACCATTATCCTAAGTGAGGTATCTCAGGAATGAAAGAGCAAATATCACATGTTCTCCCGTATAAGTGGGAACTAAACAAGGGGTATAGATGGTCATAAATGTAATGTACATGGAAAACTAAGAAGGGGGTAGGGTGGGAGGTGAGTGAAGGATAAAAATCTACCTATCAGGTACAAGGTACTATTCCAGCAACGGGTATACTAAAAGCCCTGAATTCAATATTATACAATTCATCCATGTAACAAAGAACATGTGTACCCTCTACATCTATTGAAATTAATAAAAAAGAAAATACATAATCGAATAATATGTATAATCAAAGTATTCAATCTTATAGAAAACCCCATTGGAAAAGCGGATCCTACAATGGAAAGAATTTACTGGCTTTGATGGTTGTGTAGGAATGACATAAATGGCCATACATTTCTACAGATCAGGGTTTCTAAAATAAAAATTTTCTCTCAGCTGGTTTCTACTATAATCCTATTAAAAAATTCACATAAGTTTATTATTTTCCATTGATAGATGAGACCACTCAAAGTCAAAAGAAATTAAGTGATCTTCCTAAAAGATATTCTCCACTAGGCTCGCCCAATAAACCTATTAGGATGTTTTGGGTTGCAAATAGCATAAACCCAACTCATACTGTCTTTAGTAAACAGAGGGAAAAATTTGCTGATGGAACCAAAGGCCAGTGGTAGATCTTCTTACTAAAAGGTAGCTAGACACAAGTTTGGAAAGGATGTCATCAGAAATTAGAATCTCTGTGTCTTGGCTCTGATTTCTTTAGTTGACCTCATTTTCAGGTAGGTTCTCTCCCCTTGGTGGCAAGATGACTACCAGCAACTCCGGAATTCTCTCTCCTTTCATGTGAGGAACCGCTGTGAAAATCATGTGCCTCTTACCACCACAAAACGTAATTTTTTTTTGAGAAGAATTTGCAACTGAGGAGTGTTTTTCTTTCCCCATAGGCTCTCCTGATGGATTAAGACTCTTTGTTGCTCAAAGATGTGTTTGAATTTCCTTTTGCCTTCATTCACCCAGTCTACACCTGTGGCGGACATCACCAATCGATAGTGGAATATTCGCCTGGTAAATTCAGAGGCTGCTTTGCAACATTTTTCAAGACAGGACTCTAAGGAGCCATTTCCAATCAGGAAGATCTGCTGTGTGAGCTGATCAAGAATGCATATCCTGCTGTCATTGAATACAGCTTCCTCTTATTTAAAAAAAAAAAATCATCAATTTCACCTGAATTTTTGGAAGGCTCTCTGGCTGTCAAAGATAAAAGTATTTTCCGCAGTAAAACCTTAATTAACCAAATCACGGTGGAGTGAATCACTGAAACAAGGCTATACTCTTCTTCTGCCTCTCCTCTGCATTTTTCCTCTCCCCAGTAGACCAGAGATTAAACCTAAAATCCAGGAAACGGTCTTCAGTCCAGCCCTTACTTAGAATAGACTCTCATGAATATCACCCATGACGATGTCTTCTCAAGTTAGAGACTATTAGTGTTACAACAAATCCAGCATAATTTGATTTGGGGGAACTGCATCTTCTGACCCTAATTTGGGCATTTTAAAGGAAATACAGGGTGGCAATGTCACATTGACTAATAACTTTGCAGGGATCGCAGAGAGTAGAATTGCTATGGGAAAGAAAAGTCACACCCCCTCTCTTTCCCTCCCTTCCGTTCTCCCTGTCTCCCACAACGACTGGTGACGATGGTGAGTCTGCAGAGAGTGACAGCTCTGGTCTCCAGCCCTGTCTTGTCCGAGACTGGCACATGGGTGCCTGCGGTGGACCCTCAGCACGAGCACCAGGACGGAGCTAGCGAGTCTCCTGACAGACAGTCGCAAATTACTGCTGAATCAGCAGGCTGACAGCCGGTTGTTGCCGGAAGGTTTGCCGCCGTGTTTAATGAAACAGCTTCCCATCTTTGAGAGAGCCACGGCCCAAGGAAGCATTTCTGGAGAGAGACCGTGACCTCCCTCAGCGTCTCACTGTGTCAGCCTAACACATTAGGAAGCTGTTCCCAAGAGGAAAATAAGGAGATTAAGCCCGGCGGGGATTTGGTGGGAGCCTTCTCTGTGTCCTCGGAGTCTCTACCAGGGTTATGTGAGGCTGACCTCTGCTCTTATTTGGCTCGAGGTCTGAGGAGCGAGGCAGAGAAAACGGGCAGCGGCGAGTGTGACCGTGTGAGCAGAGGACCGCAGAAGCACAGCAGCGGGAGGAAGCACAGTGAGGCTGTGCCCAGGGCACCAGGCTTCTTGCAGCTCAGTCTTGAGAAGTGACTAGAATTCCGAAAGGTCAGAAAGCTGTTCCAGGCAGAGAGATGCCAGCGACGCGGAGGGGCCTCAGTTCGGAGTGGATCCCCACGTTAACAAGACCAGGTTTTATTTCTGAAAATAAGGGTTGCCACAGAGGGCCCAGCGGCCTACGCGGAAGCGTGGCGTAGGAGCAGAACGTTTGTGAGGGCTCCACAAACAGAGCTTGCTTCTCATCATTGACTCCGATGCCTCTTCCAGATTGACACATGTGCTAAGCTGTCATTTATTTACTCGCCACTGTGACCACGTGTCCGTCTATGCCTGTGTTGTACTGGGTCCATGAGACCGGGCGTGGGTCTTTTCAAGGAAAGTGTGGGGATGATTGACACCTGGAGCTCAAACACCTCGCACAGTTCTTGGCACGGGACAGACACTTGCAACAGTGTCTTGAATAAGTAACTTCATGCTCCTCCGTCAGGCAATCAGACCCATCGCGTAAGTTCATCTTCCTCCTCCGGCAAAATCCTGAAAGATCAGCTCTGAAGTCACCGACGTTTGTCTGCGTCTCCCCTTGACAAGAAAGTCAATTTCACCGACCACACCAGGCTCTCCAAGGTGGACTGGATACAGAACGCTTCCCCAAAGAGAGAGCCCGTGAGCCACAACTGGACAGAGACTTTGGGAATCCAGCTGTGTTTGCCTTCCAGGCACTGTTCCTCCTCCTCCTGGTACCAGCATCTGGATTTGTCTTGTAGAAGCACCTACGTGTCCGTCTCAGACAACGTGGGCCACTCCGGCCCTGCTGACAGCTGTGCCATCCCTTCATCCTCATGGTGGTCCACGAATGAGCATGTTACATAGGTCAGTGGAATAGGGACCGATCCTGCCACCTTCACTAGACACAGGAAAAGGGACAAGATCTTTGTTTAGGGGAGACGGGCTGCCCACGCGTGCAGCCAGGTAGCAAAAACAGGACCGAGAGATGGGGAGGAGCCAGCCCTGATGGATGGATGGAAGAGTAGATGGATGGGAGGATGGATGGATGGATGAGTAGATGGATGGATGAGTGGATGAGTAGATGGATGGATGGATGGATAGATGAGTAGATGGGTGGATGGATGGGTGGATGAGTAGATGGATGGATGAGTGGATGAATAGATGGATGGATGGATGGACGGATGGATGGATAGATGAGTAGATGGATGGGTGGATGGATGGATGGACGGATGGATGAGTAGATGGATGGGAGGATGAATGGATGGATGGGTGGATAAGTAGATGGATGGATGGGTGGATGAGTAGATGGATGAATGGATGGACGGATGGATGGATGAAGTGGTGACTGTCCGTGGCAATTCAGTCCTTGGTCTCTGTCGAAGGCAGCTATTTCCAACCCAAAGCAACTGCACTCAGAAAACTTTGTAACCAAAGAATTTCCAGCTTTTAGTGCCACAGAGCAGGTGGAAGAACCAAGTTGTTAGCACAGATTACCATCAGGTGTAGAAGTAAACAGTTCAGATGGGAGTTAATTCTTTACATCGTAACGGGAATCTACTCATAGGATCAAGTGCGATGCACTGTGATTAGTCACAGTTATTTCCACTGAGGTGATTATCAACTTCAAAACTGCCATATTGTGCAACCTATCTTACTTTGGAAGAACTTCGTGAATCAACCAAAACCCAGTATGTACTTTAACTGTCTGTGTTCACTTATTTCCCCGACACCAAGAGCGGCTCATTCTGGGATTAATCTGAACACATTCAGCTGTGCATTTCACCCGGCAGACACCAGACAGCCTGGAGCTCAAACTCTTGACAGAAGAGAAGAGTGGTTCTGATCCTGAATTCCTTCCAGCAGTGACACTCCCTGACACCATCAATCACTCCAGACCCAAGCGTGTGGGCAGAGAGCTCTGGGATAAGCTCTTCCGCAGTCCTGCAGCTGATAACTGTGGCTGTGGACTCAGAGACGTTTTCTGTGTATTCTTTTTTTTTTTTTAATCACAGTATGGTACAAAATGAAAAGGCGAAGGACAGATTATTATGAAAGGCAAGTTTAATGCGTATCCTCATTTCATGTCTCAGCGATAATTTCTTCAGACAGTTTCTGTTTGAGTTCCTTTGTTCTTTACCTCCATTGCTCTAAACAATGCGAATGTGCATCTACTTTGATTTATCGAATTTAGACTATATCTATTGACTCTCTAGAATAAGAAATAAGGATTTAGCTCACTTATACCTTCTCCCCTTTTCTTCTTCTCCATGTTGGATAGTTGTATTATTTTTCTTCCATTGATTACATTGTTGCTGAATCTTTATTGTGACTTTTTTCAACTATGTATAAAGTAGAAAGAATTTCACAGGGAACACCTACATTCACACCACTCAGATTCTTTAGTTAACATTTACTGTACTTGCATATGATATATCTGGTCCATTTATCTGTGCCTCTAACCATCCATCAATCTGTCTTATTTTTTATTTTCATTTTTTTTATTTCAGCATATTATGGGTATACAAATGTTTAGGTTACATATATTGCTTTTGCACTGCCCAAGTCAGAGCTATAAGTGTGCCTATCCCAAGACAGTGCTACCACACCCATTAAGTGTGAATATACCCACTCCCTCCTCTGCCTCCCACCTGCTCGACACCTGATGAATATTACTACTATATGTGCGCTTATGTGATGATCAGTTAATACCAATTTGATGGTGAGTACATGTGGTGCTTGTCTTTCCATTCTTGGGATACCTCACTTAGTAGAATGCGTTCCAGCTCTATCCAGGAGTATACAAGAGGTGCTATAAAAAATACGGAACGCTTCACGA